>MKEJ01092578.1:0-15667 GCA_001753735.1 Embelia ribes
AAAAAAATGTATGGTAATTTCTTTTAAAATAAGCTATTTACCTTGATCTTTTATGCCATTTGATGATAATTATAATATTTTTATTATTAATAAAAATATATAAATTTTATTTTCATATTAATATATAATATTTTTATAATTAGTGTGCAAGGCATGTGAATATATTAGTAGTGAATACAAAGGAATCATTGAAATTAATGCATTTTAATAAATTTTTACTAAATTATTGTCATATAAACGAATTGACAATAGTGAGGGTGGGTGGGTTTTGCTTTTTAATAATTTATGATTATTATTGTATGGTACGAAAGCAAAATGGGTGCCAGCTTTTCACCTGCCCCTTTTAATTGTCAAGCCTCGTCATAACCTAAGTCAAGAAAAAGTAGAAAAACTTTTAAAAAAAATAAAAATTTAGTATTATTATTATTAGTATTATTATTATTATTATTATTATATAAACAATTTTACTACTACGCCCCAAAAATTACAATTCTCTTCTTTTCTCTGTCTCTATTCTCTCTTAACCCTAAAATAAAAATTTCTTCCTTTTGTTTCCTCCAGATCTGTTCGCTTTTCTCTCTCTCCACAGATTTTTCCCAAATTATTGGTAAGCTTCTTCCCAATTTTTTTTTTCTTTCTATTTTTCGCTAATTTTCTTATTATTACTTTTATTTTTTTAATACATGCAGTAAATCTTGAAAAAATTGAAAATTTCCTAACAGATCGGCCAAGTATGTTGTTAATTTTGAGCTGTGATTTGTATTTTTTGAGCGATCTGTTAAATATTTCTGTGATTTTTGTGCATTTTTACTGTGAGAGTGCTCCCACTGTGCTCACTTCAAAGATACTAGCGCAATAATTAGGGCTTTTTTCACCCCCCCTCCCTTTAATTGCATTTAATTTGTTAATTAAATTTGAGGAAAAAGATCGATCTTTCCCTCAAATTTCCTCAAGGTAATTAACAATTTAATGTATAGTTTAGTTTAGTTTTTTTTTTTGTTTCTTTCTCTCTAGGGTTTAGTGCTGAGCTTATTGTTTTGGTATCAGTGTGAAGATTCTGCTTTTTTACTGATAATAATGTCTAAAAAGTGTTATATTTAGGAAAATCAAGGGGAGGTATGACGAACGTGGAGGCGTTATTCGGGGTCGGGGTGGGTGGTTCGGCGTCATCCCCAGTTACTCAGAGCATGCGCGTAGCCTATGGTGCTGACGGAACGGCTGTATACAAATCCGTCCCCTCGGGCAGCCCTCCTGCTCCCCCTTACCACCACCAGTCCTCAGCGGCCACCGGCGGTGGAGGTGAGATTCCGGCAGCTGCGCATGGGCTGAACATGAATGTGATGGTTGGGAGTGGTCCCGAGCAGCAGCACTCGCCAATGATGATGATGATGAAGAAGAAGAGAGGGCGGCCCAGGAAGTATGACGGAGGAGGAGGAGGAGGAGCAACAGATGGCACTGTGCCATTGGCTCTCATGCCTCCTGCAGCAGCAGCAGCAACAACACGGCCTACCACTCCTGCCGCTGCTGCTCCTCCTCCTCCCCACGAGTCTGTCATTGGAGGAGGAGTGTTCTCTCCTCCATCAGGAGGAAATGGAGGAGGAGTGGGATCCGGGGCTGGTTCACCTCCCTCATTCAAGAAGGCAAGAGGTCGACCTCCGGGTTCTACAAATAAAAAGAAGCATCATCCTGATCAACATATTCAACCACATCCACTTGGTAATAGTACCATTTGCATTTTTACTTTTTCTTGATATATATATATATATATATATGTATACTATGCCATGTGCTGGTGTATGAAATCCTTGTGCTGCCATCTTACTCTTTTCATCACTAGTAAGTTTCCGTCTGTTGTTTTATCTTCGCTTCTGTTATAGTTCCAGTAATAGGAATTGAACTTACTCATTGTTGGATTTGCGGATCATTTATATTTATGTGTTTTGTATGTTAATGAGATCATCATATTCTATCTATATACATATATTAATATATAGCAAATGCTAGACGGTGTAGTTATGTTGTGATCTGTTGCGTCTGACACTCCAGATACCTGCTTCCTCATCAAAATTTACATATTTGTCCCTCATCTTCTCTTAGGCCTCTGTGTAAGTTGCTTCTTTTATTTCAACTTCAACCCTTTTTTTTGCCTAGCGGCCACTGTTTGTTGTTTTCATCATCTTCCACAACATTTATATATATACCTCATTTTCATTTTCACGGTGACTTTTGATATTGTTTAGTTAGTATTTTTCCTCCTGTTGTTCTATTTGTATTTCTGTAAATTTTAATACTTAATGGGCGTTGAATTAGTTAGTTTATTTATAGAGCAGCTTCATTTTGATGGCTATGCAAAAACAATTTGGTTTTTGTTTTGTTCAAATACTGGTGTTTGAGCTTTTGTGACTCAACTCCAACTCACTGGAACCATTTTCCTAGAAGCTGTTTCGTTTTGCTAATCTTGTTATTAATTTCTAATGTATGAGCTGGTGCTTTATTTGTGTTAACTGTATATGTATTCCTTATGGAAGCTTATTATGCCTGCAGGATCAGCAGGGGTTGGATTTACACCACATGTTATTTCTGTGCAAGCTGGAGAGGTTTTCCCTTTTTGTTTTGCTTCTTTTTTGCCAATACAAACATTTTTCTTTTTTAATCGATGAATCACAATATATCCTACCCTGAGCTACACTAGTGTGAC
This sequence comes from Embelia ribes, assembly GCA_001753735.1. Classification (NCBI taxonomy): domain Eukaryota; kingdom Viridiplantae; phylum Streptophyta; class Magnoliopsida; order Ericales; family Primulaceae; genus Embelia; species Embelia ribes. The sequence continues at coordinate 2,699 of MKEJ01092578.1, forward strand.
ATAATAATTTATTAATCAACTGCAAGATGCGTTATGTTCTATGGACTATGCATTTATATCTTAGAATTGGTATTGATAATTTACTGAATGTTGGGTTTACGATGAGAATGGCTCTTGTGATGTGGCTATGATAATCTCTGAGTGAGGTACTCCTCTGTTTAACTGACCTTGCTCAATGACAAGTTTCTGTCAAGCATGTTGAGCTTCTCATTCTCTGATCAGTTGCTTGTAGATTAGTTCCTTTCTCCTTTTCTTTTTCTGTGTTATTATTCTCTGCTGATAAAATGAGAAAAAGCCTACCAGGAGAAAGAGTCAATTGTCTGTCCGTGGCCTAAGCCATGTGCTTTTGTCACCGGGCTCAGCTGCTCCCTGTGTCAAGCTGCTTATGCATTTTCCAAGGACATGTGAAAAACGAATTACAACATCATGTTTTACTCCTGTCTTATATTTGAATATTGGTAAAAGCATGCCTGCATGAGTTCCGTCTCCACATGGACCATTTCATTGTTCAAATATCCGTATTACCTGTCTGAATAATTTCTTTCTTTTGTCGTATTAAGTTGAAAATGCTTTTTGGTAATTTGAAACCCAGGATGTCTCATCAAAGATCATGACATTCTCTCAAAATGGTCCGAGGGCTGTTTGTATACTGTCTGCAAATGGTGCCATATCCAATGTGACCCTTCGTCAAGCTGCAACATCCGGTGGAACTGCAACTTACGAGGTTTGTCTATGTTCTGTTGCTTTGTGATTATTGGAAAGTCAAATAACTATTTTTAAACTCTGGAAGTTCTACTCCATATAGGCAAGGTTTTTTTTTTTTAAAAAGTCAATTTTATTTACTTTAGTTGAATGGATAACTTGTTGAATTTGCTGTTACATTTTCGCTTTCTTTTTTTGATTTTGTTGCTATATCCATGCTCTGTGCTTTCATGTTCATATAATTGAGCATCGAGATCCCCTTTTAGCCTTTAGTTTACAGTTTTAGTTGTGCCTAATAAAATTGGTGGCTGCAGGGGCGCTTTGAGATTCTATCACTGTGTGGTTCATTCCTCCTGACAGAGGTTGCTGGCCAGAGGAGTCGGACTGGTGGGCTGAGCGTCTCATTGGCTGGGCCTGACGGCCGTGTTTTAGGTGGTTGTGTCGCTGGACCTCTCACCGCTGCTTCTCCTGTTCAGGTTTGTCTGCATTTTCATTCCTGTTTTGCGCATGGAGATGCACTTTTAACATTTCCCTTCTCATTGATTCACTATGAAGTACAGGTGATAGTGGGGAGTTTTATTCCGGATGGTCGTAAGGAGTCGAAGTCACTAAACCACACAGAGCCCACCCATTTCTCTTCTCCCCCGCTTCCAATGCCGATGCCGATGTCAATGTCAATGTCGCCTATGCTCTTCTCTGGGGGTGGAGCTGGTGGCCATACAGCTCCAACGGCAGGTGTTAGCAGCAGTCGCTCTTCTCAAGGTGGCTCCCTTAGTGAATCTTCTGGTGGTGAAGGCAGTAGCCTACCCAATCACAGCACAGGTGGCACTACGAACAACCACCACAACAACAACACACAAGGCATGCTCGGCATGCCATGGAGGTGACTCCTATGTCTACACTTATTCCTCACTAATCATGGAGGTGGCCACTCTACCGTATCACTAGCTAGTAAGGCTTTTAAGCCCGATCATGTAGTCATCGTTGTAGTAGTCGTGCAGAATAAGGACAACTGGCAAGTTTTGCAGTCCAACACTCTGTGAGCGTCTGCTGAAAATAGGCCGACCTTGTAGTCGCTCCTAGAAACTGTGTTTAATATTGTCGACTAGGTTAGTAGTGTCAGTAGTAGTGCTAGTTGATTGCAGGATGTTTGATGTAGTTTTTCAGCTTTAAGTGATGTATAATGTTGTCCACTGAATGGTTACCTTAACCCATCTTTGTTCCTCGTGTGATGGAAGTTTTGGCATAATCTTGTCATTGAATGCCATCTTCTTACCAATGTAGATTGGTGTAAATGTAGCTATTCACACTAATTTTGTTGCAGAAAAAAAAAGGCTCATCATTTGTCTCATTTGTGTGTTTTATCCTTTGTGAAACTTTTGAGATGGATCGTGTTGAGAAATTTTCTAGGAGCACACTTCAAATGCATGGAGTCCGCTTCATTGGATTATGTCTCGTGGACAATTATATTGTTTTTACTGCATTGGAGTATATATTGCATGGAGCATGTAATAATATACCATATGGTGCCATTTTCGTTAGCTGGGAAATGTGCTTGATTGAATTGCCAATTTGGACAACCTTCAACAATGGTAAACAATTGCGGAATTTTGAACCTTGTTTAAAAAAAAAATTCAAGAAGAAAAAAAGTTTTCCACACTTCAACTTTAATAATTGTTTGACTACTTGTATCAGGCTCCAATTTTTTTGGGGCAATGCTAGAAAAGAGCGACTTTTAACAGATTCTATTTGTCATTGTCTCTTTAAATGACAAAAGATCACACCCACATAAATATTCAAAACAAAACTTCTCAAGTGTTAACAGCTTTGATGCAATTGGAAACTGACGATTTCAATAATCTTCAAATAAAGATTATGTAAAATCTTTATTGGTGCGTGCTATAACCGATGCATACCATTTTAATAGCTCTTACCCTCAGCATAATCCTTCAGAATCTCATCTAAGGATCTCTCTTGGTCGTAGCAACTATGCTAGCCAAAAGGACCAAAACAATGTTAATTGAAGATCGATAGTCATGATATCGTCAAACAAAAACAGTTATGGACATTCGTGGTCACGGCGTTTCAAAATCTTAAAAGAGTGTAATAAACTATATGCAATATTTTCAGCTCATTATAGAGACATTTAATCGGTAAGTACATAATAGTATTCAATTACATACCTATTGCACTTTGCGTGCATACACCATTTTGCTGAAGCACACACAAATGGCCTACCACACTCATTGAACGCAATACATATAACACTTCCTAATAATTGAATCAATAACTATACAAGACCGGCTCCGGTGGTGAACCAACAAAAAAGAGTGCTGCAACTGGCTGAAGCTTTTACCATCTACCACCCCCTAAGCAACTTAGATGTGACTTTAATCACAACGTTACAACTACTCTTACGAGTTCGCCCATGCGATCATTTTGCTGACGGGCAAATTTATAACCGGTCGGACAACTAAAAAGCCAGATCTAATAAAACCCCCCATGAAATATGCAATGGGTAAATCTGGGAGATGTTGGATTTTGTAATTCATTAGTCATTGCATTGCTACATAGTTGGGTAGTACTAGCTAGTATGTTTTTGGGATTAGAGAAAAAAGAAATGGTACAATGCATAATCTCAGTCATCCACTAACCATCTTGTGAGTGAAGACAATCTACAACTAGGCTTAGGCTATTAGTAGCTGAGCAAGTAAAAGTAGTAAAACATAGTCACACACGCACGCATACACTCTGCCCCAATTCCACTGCATTTATTCCCACCACCGACTTATGCAATGCACCCATGCACGCCACCCCACCCACTGTGCTGCTACAAATTTTAAAATAAAAGCAAACCTTAATAATGTATTATTAGCTTAAGAAATGGACAATATTTCCTAACCTTACTCCAATGGATTTTGTCCCACCAAAGTCACATTTACTATTATTTAGAGGTTAGAAAGATACGCTTTAGTCTTTGGTCATATATGTATATATATAACAGCACAAGTTCATTTCGGTTGGTACTATGAATATTCAAGATCGAGGAAACTAATAAGTTAATAGTATATAGCAAAATTCTTATCACTACCAAAAATTCTCTCTCTTTTAATTTGTACTAATTTGTTAAAAATCCTATAACAAAGCCTAGAATAGAAAATCCCACCTAGCTTGGCTTAACTAAAGAAGCTTTCATCATTAAGATTAAAAACCACTACTCTCTTTTGGTTTTCTTACTACTAAACTTGTTTTGCTTATTATGGTACTCTTTTCAGGTGCCCTTTTCCACCCTATCCCATAGGATTATGAAATCCCCTCTCTCTCCTCTCCTCTCTCTCTCTCTCGCTCACAAACCATAACATGGGGCTTGCTTTTCTGATCCGTCAGTTTCAGTGCCTTGCCTTAACTCTCTATATAATTAATACCAATTGTTATATTTCCTGTCAAAGTGGCAGAGCACAATTTATACTACTGTATATTACACACTAAACCCTCTTCAATCACCCTCTCTATCCCCTGAAAAATAGAAAGAAAGAAGATGTTGAGGTTGGGGTTGGGTTTAGAGGAAGTGTTGAGCGAGCTAAAAGAAGATGCAAACGAGCAAGGTTTGCCACCAGGTTTCAGGTTCCACCCTACAGATGGAGAGCTCATCACTTTCTACTTAGCTTCTCAAGTCTTCAATCCCAACGCCACCTCCTTTTCTCCTACTATCAAAATTGCACAAGTCGACCTCAACAGATGCGAGCCATGGGATCTCCCTGGTATGCGACTCTCATCCCCACCACCAATATTTCACATTGCATATATATATATATTTATATATATGTGTGTGTGTATGACTTTATATGTGTGGAGGTGGGCTCTAACCATGCGTAGATGCTTCTACTGTGTTGTACATATTTTTGGCATACGTGTTTAGCGCTTACTTTTATATACTTAAATTTTAATGTATTAACGTACTCTGATAGTGGGATTGTAACATTGTAGACGAAAGTATAAATATGCTCTTGCTCTTACACGAGGCGAAGAATATATGTATACATTCCTTTATGATTTATTTTTTGTAAGCATACAGTTTGTAATGTTGTATTAGTAAATAGGCAATTTACTATTTTATATATTTTTATAGAGTTGATGTTGACCATTATTCTTTCTTTTTAGAATAGTTTTATTGTTTTATGTGAGTAAGATCATTTTATAGCGGCGGATAGTTGTGATATGATTAACATAAATGATTATTATTTTATCATTTGTTTTTTTTTTCTTTTAGATTTCACAATCCTGAATCACGAATTTCGGAAGATAACAAATTGATTTACTTCTTCTGCCACCATTTCTAAGATACCCTTTCTGGAAATTAATGTTTACTTTCATCACTTCCAAGAATGATAACTTTATATATTGTACCTGATTTTCTCAATTAAACCACAAATTATAGAATAATACTTATTTATTCATATTTATATGTAGTTTTGGCCGATGAGAATGATTAACTCATGACTCCCATATATTCATGGAAGCTATAAATCCCGTGACTTCTAACTTTCTAAAACCTATTAATGGTATGTATATTCATCACATTTTCCATACAATTTTACTTTTTATTTCAATTTTCTAATTACCTTTTTTATAAAAAAATATTATCTTGTCGATAATGGTGATCCAAATATAACGGGATATTTGACACCATACAAAGTACCCCACTATCACATATCAATATTTCAAAATGGTTATCAACCCAATGGAGATATTCTTCATTGTGAAATGTTATTGAATATTGTTTTGGTATTTGGAAAGCTCAAGGGGCAATTCTAAAGTTCATTGTTTCTTACCCATTCAAAACATAAAGATTAATCGCGTAGCATCAATGTCAGTACATAACTTTATAAGACAAGAAGCAATATTTGATGAAGAATTCAGAAAATATAATAAAAACGAAGAGTACTTGAGTGGGGATGAGGATACTAAAAGCGATGACGACTCGTCTAATGACAAAATAGAAACTACAATGGATTATGTTCAAAACGCAATTACAAATTCAATTTTACTTTCATGTAATAATCGATAAAGATGACAATATGTTTTTTTCTATTTTTCTCTGAAAATTTAAATTTTTTTGATAAATTTTAAACTTCAGCAATTAATAAGTTTTTTTTATTTTATATAGTTAATTATTAAATTCTTTTAAGGCATGTTTTTATTTTGCTTGATGCTAATAAATATAAGGTTTTATTGATCGTTGATTTTGTATCATAAATTTATTACAATGATAATGGAATTCATATTTGTAAGCCATTTCAAACTTATTAGCCAAACACACCCAAAAGATTTTTAAATATGTAAATACTTAAAAATTAATATTTACCAAAGATCAAATTTTTTTTTTCAAAAGTACATCGGTAGAAGTTACTTCTTTCAAAATCCATTTACAAATAGACTTTTCAAAAGTCCGATTTGTCCCAAATGCCCCTTAAGTATTTTGAATACATTATGTTCCAAAAAAAAAAAATGATTTTGTATTAATCAATTTTGGCTTTTTCCGGATGGAATAATCAATAGTTGCCAATATTTGATTTGCATTGAATTGAAATCAAACATTATATAACTAAGTATTGAGCATTTTCGACCCACTAGAAGTTGATTGCGAATACTAGGGGGTTATAAATTCAAAGCTCATTCCTTGTAATCAATAATTTTAAAAAACGTCATTTTTCTCTGAGGAGAAAGAACTTTAAAGATATCGATATACATAAAAATTATGTTTTAAATAAAAGCAAAAATGACGAGAAAAAGATTTAATCAATGCTTATATTGTCGCATTTTGTCTTCTCTCAATGATTGTAAGTATCGAAGCTGATCGAAGCCGACAAATTTTATTCAAGGCACTAGTGTTATTATCTAGATTGTACAATTTTGGTAAAATATTATACAGATTCAATATTTTCATATCTCGGCTCTAAAATCAAATGCAACCCATCCAAAATGCTTAAAAAAAAAACTTAGTTGTGTCCTTCTAATTTGAAATCTACAAAATAGATTGTAAAGGCAAGTTAATATGGCATTTCATGTACAGGACAATAAAAAGTGCAGTTGGTAAATTAGAGAACGATAAAAAAGAAAAAAAACCGTTATATTATATTGATAAGTTTTTTTTGCTTTTTTGAAGTACGTTCTAAAAGTTCAACATTATATACAAATTAATGAGATGAAATTTCAAATAATATATTACTATTCCTTGTTTTCAAATTTATTTTTTTTATGTTTAAAATGGAAAAACTGCTAAAAAATCTTAATTATAGGTAGATTGCATCGAATGTGTCAGAAATACACGTACCTTTCATTAGGTTCTATATCAATTCGGAAAATAGAAAATTTTTAATTATACGTACGTCCAGATATTAGACGGAAAAATTTCGTAAATTTACCAACTAAGAGTAACCTTGTGTTATATTTGTTAAATAGCTTATCAATATCCATCTCATTCGAGTACTTAATTAGTTAATTTACATCCGATTCAAGTGCAATTAAAATTTGAATTACATCCATATTTAAGTTAAGAGTACATGGTAGAATTGCCAACGAAGGATTTTAGTTTTTGTAACCATTATGGTAACATATATCTTAATTTTAGAATGCGTAAAAATTATTATAAAATTGTGATAATGACTTTGCATTGGAGTTCAACTAGAAGGTACCTATTTTTATTTTTGCATAGATTTTAACAATTATATTGCAAGGAATGATTTAGTTGTGATTATTTGCAAACAAGAAAAAATGACTTGATTATTTTATGCAAATTGGTCTTTTGTTTGAGCATATTTTAAAACTTGCCGGCTCATATATGATAATCCCTAGAAATTTGAGCAAACTATGTCGAGTTTTTCGGATATTTATGATGTAATTAGGGGCTTTCGTCAGTTTATGTTATTAAAAAAATGTTATCGTGATACTTAATAAAGCAATCGCAAGAAGTCTCGAACCAGAGCCTTCACACAATTTCAGTGTAAAATGATAAAAGAGAATCAAATATAACTGTCATGTCTCATTTAAAATTTAATAAATCGAGTTTTGCAACGAGTTATTTCTAACGAACGAATAAGCATCTTCTATAAATCTTAATAAATTTGTTACTCACTGTAACAACTTGTCAACGTTCCTAATTGTTACCATCTTAGGCCCGTTTGCTTACATGACTTTTAGTCCCTGGAGTACGAGTCTGGATCAGATTATAATGGGAAAAAGAACAATGGCGGACTATTAATCCGCGCAACTAATCCGATTGAGTGTTTGTTTGTATCAATGCAATGAGCAGACAATTTGTGAAATTTCAATTTTGGTTAGTATTGCAGGAAATTCAAATTCTAATTTTTGGCAAATTTTCACTTTCCAGTTTTCTCCTGAGTCATATATACACTTCATCTCTATCATTTACTTTCTATGGTCTCATAACTATCAATTTCAGTAATTAAGTAATTTGAGCAATAATTTATATGTCTCCGAGGATATGCTTTACTAAATTTTAAAAGCAAAATAAATTTATAAAAAGAACATGCAGTTTCTGCTTGTGCCTAGCTTCAGAGCAAATCCTTTATAATGGGTTTTGATATGGAAAGCCCTTTCAATACAAGAATTTTTTATATTGTAATATATGATATTATTGTAATTTCATGACAGAGTATTATCATTTGGAAACAAACTACTATTAGTATTCTTTTATCTAAAATTAATTATAGTAAATTTTTTCTCAAATTATAATAAATTATTTTTAAAATATAGTAATTTGGTATAAAAAAATTCTTGCACAATTGTTTTTGTAAAATAATTGTTGTAGTGAGTTTGTTTCCTTTGATATGTTTTACACTAGACGTTATTATTTAAATTATTTAAAAGCGAAAAACCAAAATAGGAGATGATTGCTAAGTGTCATGACCGAGGATTTAGACGATCTTTTTAGCCTGAGGCGAAATCAGTGAAAAAAGAAATTAGAAATGCTGGATGTCATACATGTTATCATTGGGGCTAAAAAATTATCATGAGTGACTAAAGTTACGTATCAAAAAATTTACACTACGTTTGATTGGTTTTTAAATATTATGGAGTCGAAACCTTGGCTCTTTCATATATATATATATATATACATATATATATTCCACATTTGATTTGCCAATGGTTTAGAGTTGAAATTGTCTTTAAATGTTTTCTCTTGCGAAAGTCAAAAACCAATTTATTTAGAAGATAATTATAAGGTGTTACCGGACGGGTCTATATGAAATATTTTACGTGACATTTCTCACTTAACCCTTGGGTTCATATTCTCTAAATAATATATTATTTGCAATTACAACTACAGGATTGGGTTACCGAATCCTTTATGAAAATGGTGCGCTTCTACTCTTAATTTTCGCTCTTGTCTTTTTTTAGCTTATAGGCACGATGCTTTCAAGCTTCTGCTCTCGGTCCTGCCTCCGTTCTGCAAATTTGCATGACAATTTTGAAATACCAATCCCACGTATGGGTGGGTCAAATCTGAAACTCAACAAGTGCAGATAATTGGGATGGAGTCAAACTAACAATTAATAATATTTAAATACATAAAATTTGGCTTTGATAGCATATTAAATCTCATGCCTTCTCCACTAAAAAGCTCAATACTATATGGAAGATGAGTTATTATATAGTGTGTATTAACTCAATTAATTAAAGGCGTGGGATAATACTTTAGGAATGTCTGCTTGAAAGAATGGTGGTGCTAAACTCAAGAAATTCTTGGTGCATAGCATCACTACTACTGAAATCCTTTAATAACTTCAAGTCTAAAGACTTGGTTTGATTATCAGAAATATAATTTACCTTGATTTATGTAGATTCGGTTTAGTTTATATTTAAAAATCTTATTTACTATTTGGTTTAAGTCTTTTGTCCATATAATAGCATTGGTTTTATGTAATTGGAAATATAAACAATTTTTTTCTACTTCTTCTTCTTCGTCGTCGTTATTCAATATGTATAGAGCTCCATAAGCCCAACTTATTTACTTTTTTGAGTTCTTAAATTGATTGATTGCTCAATTTTAAAGATAATCTTTCTCTTTTTATTTTGACTAGGAAAGTAGAAAATTTAAACTTTATTCATCTGCTCTTTTCTAAATTTGGAAAAAAAAAAGTATTTTTAAAATAAAAAATTTCAACCAAACAAACCATGAGTTGCATTACTATTAGGTTCGTTTGTTTGTAGATATTAAGCATATAAATTAGTTTTTATCATTATAAGAAAAATATTATATATATTCAACTTAATTATTATTTTTAAATAATCACTTAAAGTTTCTTGCTCATTTAGACAAAAAAATAAATAAATAAAAATCAACTTAAAAATTATACGACTAAATGCTATCTGATTTTTAAATAAAAATGCCAAGAAGTTTGAATTTGTAACCAAGCCAACCCTCAATGGACAAAAAGAAAAGGAAGTGGAAGAATTGCCACGTGGCACTGGGCTTTGCTTATTGCATTGGGTTGAAAAGCAAATTAAAATAGGCCCCAGATGAGATGCATTGGCCTCATTGGTACAAAAATTTAGATTTATTCATTTGTACAAGTTTCTAAATTCCATGAGGGTTGAGTTTCTACAAAACAATACTAATTTGTTTTATTCTGTGATTGTTGAGTGAAAATGATTTCACTTTGGCAAAGCTATTAACATGGATAGTTGTTAATGTAGCTTTTTAATGCACAAATGTTTCTCAAATTAGAAATGTTGTGAATTTTTAGCTAGAAGCAAGGCGCTGTATATAAGTGGTGTTTAGTGACCCCTTCACTACAAATTCAGCCGCTGGTTTTTAAATTAGGAGCGGATATTAAACTGGTAGATACCGCTTAAAATTTAAATTGGAAATAATCTTACTAATTAGAAAGATTGTTGAATAAAATGTTTGGTTTTAATTTCCTTATGAAAACAATTTCATTAATAAATTAAGCTGAACCGAACGCTTAATAAAGGTAAAATTTATGGGCGTGACCTTGATGAAGCTTTGGGCTAACCTTACCCGCTAGGAGGTACAAATATTTGAATCCACATTTGGTTCTTGAGCACAAGGAATACTTGAATCCCCCCTCCCCCCAAAAAAAAGAAGAAAAAAACCACGAGAGTCCACTCTTGCAAAGCGGAGATAAACGCAAAGAATTATTATTTCTTTCGTCTGCAAATTATTACACAGTATGTTTTTTTATGAGGCTTTAAATTATAATAATTTAATATTAAAATATAAAAAAAATGTCACATTTATATTTTTGAATATAAAATAAGAGAAAATTTAATATTTTTGACGACAAGGAAAGTGTTATATGCGACAATAGAACCTTGCTGTTGCAAATAATACTTTCTTCGTCGTAAAAAACCTTTTGCGATAGTGCTGCGATGGGAAGTTCCCATCGTATCTAAGGGCGCCGCTAATGTTATTATGATAGACTATGTTATCGTAAAAAATTATTTGTGACAACAATTCTTTTATCAAAAATAATTGGCATGAAAGGTCAAAACCTTTAACAACAACTTATACCCCATCACTAATGAGTATATCCCGTCGCTAATGAGTATATCCCGTCGCAAGTATGAAATTTAAATGGCAATCAATCTGGTTAGTTTCCATATAAACCAAAATCCTAATAAGAGCAAAACAAACAAAGTAAAGCCAGAGTAATTGAACAATCAATTACGACATAAAATGAATATCATCCAAAGGCCTACATAACCAAACAGTGAAAACATATCCGTAACATTCTCAAAATCAAATCAAAACCAATTCTGAATCCAAAGTACTAAAAATTCTAAGACAAATAATATAATTTGCAATTTCTCTATGTCAAAAGAAAATTGTTCATAAAAGGAACAACCTCAGTTAGTGAAGCTTCCCTAGTACTGAAATAGCATTTGGTAGATACTTTTTGTGGCAATTTTGAGATGGATAACCTACAAAAAAAAATGAAAAGAATCAATGGAGATATAATTCGTAACTTACCCAACTTAATGAATGCAAAGTCATATAATGAAACATGTAATTTCCAAAAAAAAAAAGTCATATAATGAATGCAACGTCACGCAAGATATACATATAACCCAAAAATGACAACCACCTAATTATAGCAACCCAAGTAGAAGAAACACATATATTTGCATAATACTATGACGATGTTTTTTGCAAACACCGCAGTGTGGAAAATCTTTGACATGTAATCAACAAATTAAAGAGGACCAGCAAACATAAAATCGCTAAGTGAGCTATTTTTGGTGAACTAAAAACAAAGGGAATTATTTAACATATCAAATTAGCTAAAGTTTTTCTAAATTTATGTGTGTCTGAATGCTAATATACCTGATATTCTAGGGTAAAATGGATGGTGTTGATTCATTTCCTCTTATAAGTACTTCAAGGTGAGACGGGTACTTTTTCACTCAAATCGTACTCAATCTTTTTCATCAAATCTTAGCGATATTCTTCAAAATTTTGTTGAAGCTCGTAACCCTCCTTGAGCTTTTGAAGATGGTCAAAATGCTTTACATCTAACTTTTGACGAAACTCATGATATTCTTCTTCTAACTTTTGATGAAATTCGCGGTGCTCCTTCTCAAACATTTGGAGGTACTCTTTTGTAATTTTATTAGCCGCGATAGTAACCGTCTCTTGGCTAGATAAATTGACATTTGAATATAAGGCACTAGGATATATGTTACTGCCTACAGAATGACAATACCTATGCTCGTCTGGTCCATACACCTCTAGGAAAATGCGGTCGCCTTATTTCACAGTTCTGTCCTCCGGAATTTTATCTAGTAACAGATCAAATTCTACCTACAATAGAATAAGAAACTAACGTATGTCCAACAAGAGTCTGAATATAATGAAGAAATGTGCATAAGGTACTCTTAAATGAATTGTAAAATAGAACATAAAATGCGTGGCAAATATGTGAATGATCTTTGTCATGTGATGCAATATACAAGCTCATTCTATCGTAACCAACTTCAATTTGGAATCAAATCAAACTTATCATTCTCAAGAGAAAAAGGAAACAAACTAAATAACATATGAAATATTAAATTAAAACTATAAATGTTATATAACTCGAACAATACAACTTTAACGGCAAAAACTATCAATGTTCCTCAAGTGGAACCCATACAACTCGAACTTACTATCTAAATGATGGTGATAAAAAAGGAAGATGTAGATATTTTAATTAATTTATTTATTCAAATAAGTCAATATTT
>MKEJ01092579.1:0-15690 GCA_001753735.1 Embelia ribes
GTCATTTTAGTCCAAAAAAAAAAATCTCCCTCGGAATTTTCCAGGATATTACAAGCTCCCCCAGTTATTGGATTATACACATACCATGAAAATTTGCAATTTCGTAAAGCAAGAACTTGACCGAGCCCTTATTTGGATAATTAGATCTTCTCTTCTATTGAACATTAATTGAGGAACACATGCAGAAACGGACTAAACCAAAGGGATACGATCATATCTTATCGGATTAAGATAATCAAACTTGTAGTTGTGAAGTTCAAAATCCAATCAATGTCAGACCAGAGAAGCGACATATGGCGTCACAAATATTGTTTGCACAAATAGAGACTGTTGTGTATGTTACCTATTACATTCCAGAGCACGAGAAACCTCTCAATCTGGGAGAAGATTAACTTCTCATTTTCGAATGACCATTCCTGCAGTTGTTTTGTTATAAACACTGCTTGAATTTCTTCAGCTTTCACTGGCTGATGCAACTGGCTTCATGAAAAATATACTCAAGTCAACCCAAAAGTATTGACCCAAAACCAGAAATTGTAATAGAGGCGGCAAGAACGTAATAGTTTAGAGAGAGGCACAAAGAGAGTAACTGAACGGATATCTGAGAATTTCAATAATAGAAAAGCATAACCACTCAGAAAAACACAACCATCTCAGCACAATACACAGGTGACAGGCCCAAATATTTTAGGTTTTATTATAGAGGTAAATACACAGGTGACAGGCCCATCGTTCAATTGGAGACTCTAGTTAAGCAACTAAAATAATTGTAAAACATGGAAAACTCGAAACATTTTTGGTTCTTTAAAAAATTAATTCAGCAAATTTCTTACAGCATTTGCAACAGTTAACCGATGAAAGGATCGCAAGAAAGCATCATCTTGTGAGGGGAGACTCATGTTTCCAGAATGTTAAACTTTCAAACTTTGCCTTTGTTTCCCAAGAATTTGAGTGTTTTTCAGCTTTATTAGAACCATTGCTTTTGCCAACACTCTTTTTTCCTATGACAAAACCTGTGTAAAACAAGCATAAAAGGAAGCTGAATACAAGTGCATATTCTGTTCTGACCATAAGATTCTTATGTATTTTGTGTACATCATGTGAAAAAATACACACAAAACACCTTACTGAAAAGCAACAGAGGTCGAAAATGAAGAGAATAATCATCATTACATACCAAGCAATAACGCAAACAAGCAAAACACGTAGGTCTTCGGCAGACAATCTACTGACAATAAATTTCTTGGAGCAGCATGTCGGTTCTCCTTGACTAAGCATGAGATTTAAGGTATACATTACTTAAGAAGCATGAAATACAGTAACTGCATCATTCCAGTAAGCCCTCTTTTGGAATATTAATACCAAGTTCTACAACTTCCATTGAGGAATACACAGGCTAACATATATACATACATATAGATAGATAGATAGCCCAGTGCATAAAACTCTAGCATTGCAGGGTCTGGGAAGGGTCTGATATGCGTAGTCTTATCTCTGTTTACAAAAAGGTTGTTTCCAGGGGAATGAACTCGTGACCCACAAGTAGAAGCCTGTATTGCCCCTAAACTATAGAAATTCAAGTTACGGCTTTAAACACCATTACTTTCAATTTCAGGTGAGGTTGAACATGTGTATCCTGTAATTATAAAGCTACACGATAGCATAACAAAGACTAAGGGCTTGTTTGGTTGCAGCTTATAAGCTCTAGTCAACTTTTTGCCTAAAAGCTTAATAGTATTTAGTTGCTCAGTTTTTAAGCCTATTTGTTGTTTTGGACAAAATAAGTTGGAAATTTTAAGCTAAATGCATCCAACTTTTTTCAAAGTCAGAAATAAGTTGACTTGTATGTTTAAAAGCTGCAACCAAACAATCCTTAAAACAGATTGCACGATAAAGATTGTTAAGCCCCTTGTAGTATCATAACCCTTTATGATCAAGTAAAACGGTACTTTTCCAACTCACACTTCTAGGTGAGACTAGAAATTGATCTATTATCTCTGGAGAACACATAAAACTGAAAACATATCTACATAGGCTATAATTAATAGCCTATTAATCATCTGATATTGAATGTTTGCAGTGATACAGCACAATGAGCTTTTTAAATTTGCTTCTTGAAGATTACTAGAATGAAGTGAATAATTATACAATGAGCTTTTTAAATTTGCATTAATGAATTTCTTAATACCTACATTAACCTGTTCACTGAGAAACACTTATGCATACACACACAAGAAGCATAAATATACCTCAACTGTAAAACACAAGGGATGAAACATAACATTGACAGTCTAAGCGAGACAGCTTGAAAACAGATAAATGCCACAACAGAAACATATTTCACATACTTATACATATAATGTGATTTCATCAACAAAGAAGAGAATGAACGATAAAAGGAATATGGTAGCTAACCAGAATATTCACAAGGAAGAGTAATGTTAGTGCCACGTAATTTCCTTCCTCTACTTTCAGACCATCATCCACCTCCATCCCAGCCAGCAAATCCATCCATCATTGAAAACCATTATATAAAACTATATTATCCTCTTTATATATACAGAGGAAACTCCCCTTTGGTCACCAATAACTTGTTTGGTCGAAACTTTTGAACTAGTTCATTAGGGTGGGAAATAGGTTCATTCAGCTTGGAAACTTGTAGCTTTTTTATGCTAGGATAGCCAACTAAAAACTCAACCTAAAGGTGATCATCAAGAAAATAAAAACTAAGCTTACAAGCTGCAACAAGCAAGCCAATGGTGGAGCTAGAGCTAAGAGGCATATAACCCCTAAGGTGTTTGGAAACTACCATAACACCACCATATTTTGTAAAAGAAAAACATATACACCTCTTCAATAACTCCTACGAGTATTCGCTTCAGATCGTGTATGTACCTCTATTTTAAAGAATGTTAAACATGTAATGCAAAATCGGATAATCACTAGATCTTAACTGTAGAGATAATGTAGAGATAAACTGATGCAAGAGTTTGGATAGCGAATCGATAAAAAAAAACCCTTTAGCTGTAATTTAGATAAAGATAGAGCATAAACTGATGCGAATGCTGCATGCTATCACACCAAGTACCAACAATACAGAACGGAGCCCATCATAATTCAATAAGCATTTTCGGGCGAGAGTAGTATTCATACAGAACGTGAAGTGTTATTTTGTTCCATTTAGCCTACCCCAATTTATTATTGAGATTTTCAAGGCTTGGATGATGACGATGATAACGATGAGTAGCATCATGATAGCTGACCCCTGATAAGTCCGCGTGTTTTCTAGCAATTGCTGGAAAGATCGTGATGTGATTGCTCTACATCATTAATTTTGCCATTAATGAATCCGTTTGCAAAGACCAAAAGTTAGGGGATTTATCAGTGGGTAAACGTTCATTTCATTTCATATGGCTTACTCTTATGAAAACTCTCTCTTTGGCTTAAAACTAAAAATCCCTATGACAATGCCCCTCTTTTCTTACTCCCTATTTTTCTAGGGGTACTTTTCTTGATGCTCTCTCGTCTCTCTTCGTATAAAAGAAATTGTATTCTAACTATACATTAGGGATATATTTGTAATTTTATATATGTCATCCGGTTCGGGTCAAACCGAAATGATATACATCAACTTGTTAACCAAACCGATAAACCGATTTTTTTAAAGGTTTGAAAACCGAATCGAACCATTTGGTTAATTTTAGAACCGAACCGGGTTCAGTTCGATTCGGTGGTTTGGCACACTAAAATTTTGTCCACCCTCGTTACAACCGGCTAATTTGTAAAGAAAATAAGCTAATTTATTATTTTACATAAGAAACTGAAATTTTTCCAACTAAAAATATTGCTAAAATTAAGAAAAGGTATTATATTTTACACAATAATTTCTCCTTTCAGATATTTTAGAAGTCACACTTATTCAATTTAAGACACTTTGCTTTGAACTGGAACCGGATCAACTATGGGCTTTGTAGGACGATACGCAGGACGTAAAATGATAAGTTGATTGCAAAACCGTACGCCTAAAGGAAAACACTGCTGAATCGGACTATCGACATTGGGCAGAGCATCATGCAGCCCAAGTTCACAGATTTCGGTAAAAAAATCTAATAAGAGTTTGTTGGATGATTCGAGCACTCGAATTACATAGTTGATTGAGGAGTGTCTGGTAGGATATCAGACACTTTTCCGTTGTAACAATCATTTTCTAGTTTAAATGAATGCTAGCAACAGAGGCGTTTTTTAGACTTTAGAAATCCATTTTCTGCAATCCGTTTGACCTCTAGCTTATTTCTTTTCAATTTCAACTTGTTTTGATCTTATTTCCTAGTTATCTCTTATTCATTCTGAATGAGCAAACTCCAGGTACCCGATCTGAAATCGGATACTCCACCCAAATTACCTGAAATTCAGATTTTATTTTTTCAAAAATTTGAATAATTTAGAAATTTAGGTTCGGCTAATTACCCAAAACACCCAAATAATAAAACGCCATTATATACATACATAAATATATATATATAAATAATATAATATAATATAAAAAAATATGTATATAATTTATGTTCAAGTAAATCAAATTTAGATTTTAGTCTAAATCAGATTTAGTTCAGGTTCTGATTTCTTATTTATAATTCGAATCACTCAAAATTAATTCCGGGTAATTTAGATCGGATATTTCCCCAATTTACCCGAATGCTCTCCCCAAAATTGACATGCTCCCCTTGTTCAAAAACCATTTTTCATTAGGTTATATAATATATCAGCCATTAGAGCTAGCCTAATGTCCAGAACCGGGCTTCTTATCAGAAGGTCCACCCTAGAACACGTAAAGGCTTAAACTACGTAGCCTAACTAAAAACCACAAACATGCCAATGCACCAAACTAGCTTTCAACAGAATACGGCCTAGCTTTTTCTACACTGGCATCAGAACATTCTAAACATAACCAAGAAATATATAACACCACAAATTTCATCATCCATACATTTAACTTTCAGTATCTGTTAGATCACCGGGGTTTTCGAGATCACCCATCTCAGCAGAAGCAAATGACTCAGAGGAATCTACAGTAGAGAGAGACGAAGGAGACTCATCGGAGTCGGAAACAACTTCATCATGTATCAGAATATGCCCATCATCATTGATCATTATTTGTTCCTCGTCAATATCCGAAGCATCAGATCCAGATCCTCCCTGTAAAAGCTTGTTAATTGCCGACTTTGCAGTTTCAACGAACCATTCATCCTCAGGTAATGCACTGTAGAAAAATAGAAAATTAATACAAAGAAGCGAAAGAAATGGAAAACTTGGATCAAGCGAATAAGTTACCTTTGTGGGTCTATGCCCCTAGCTGAGAAGGTCCTAATGGCCCGAGCTATAATGGCAGAAGCGATTTGGTGGATGAGTCTCGAAGGGTAACCCGCAAAACATGCAATTTCAACAGTGAAGTGCATGTCCAGAATTAACTGTCAATGCAAAGTAGAATTAAACCTTCCAAATTTTTAGAGAGAAATGTGGAAGAAACTAATTTAAGCTCAAATCATCTTGCATGCTAGATTACATGACTTTTTTGGTTGGAGCAGAAAAGAAATAATTTTCTTAATTTTTTTAACCATGTGATACAGCAAACAGGTAAGAGTTCAAGCAAGCTGATTTCTCAAATGTGCATTAGAAATGAACAAGCACATGGATTATATACATGCAGAGATATTCAGAGATATTTACTGAAAAAGTTACAGCTTAGGTATATTAGATATGCTAAAGGTTACTTAACTTGAACTCAAAGACTCAAAATCAACCCTTATAGCCACTGTCATCCTGGTTTGCGGCAAGGCTCAGTATATATTTACAACAGTTAATCACACAGGGATTAAATGGTAATAAGGTATGTTGAAATGTTATATGGGTTGCAGCATTCTCACAAGCGGGCCACATGTATCTTTTAGAAAGACATATCTCAGTGTGTGTCCTCATAGTACTATCCATAGACAGGATCAGAGAAACTATCAGATCATCCGCAATCATTTTAGGTGATTAAATTCCCCAAAGCAGATATCATTTACGAATATATCCAACGTTTTAGACAAAGAATAGTGAGAGACAAAAAGAGAAAAATCACCTGCTGCAACCCTAGTGGTTGAAGAGGAGCAGATTCATCCTCCAACACACCCCAGAACTCCTGTTCGTCAGATAACCATATCACCACCGTCTCAGTCAGCCTTGCAAGCAATATTTTCTGTATTTTTTCTTTTCCGAGTAAGACATCACCCGCCACAGTAGCTAGCTGCTGCAGCTTTCCAAATAAAGCCTGCAACCATATCATCAAACCTTTTTAAAAGAAAAAAACCAAGTATTCGTCATATAACTTATTCATTGTCAGGAATTCATATATGATTTGGGAACTTGATTTTGCAGTGGAGTAGAACTTCGTTCAAGAGAGACGCTTCAGAATCCAGTGCAGTTTGTGGATGGTAATGAGAGATTGGACACAAGACGTGCAAAAGAAATATAAATTCAAACATCAGTCATCAGAAATAAGCTTTTTAAGGTGAAACATCATTCACAAAAGCTTACACAAAGAAGCATGAAAATGAAGCCAAACACATGATAGCACTTTAACAAAAGATTTGATGTGATCTAGCATGACAAATAACCTGAATCTATCGAGCACGTCAGCAGGTGGATGCGTCTCAACTCTGAGGCAGGAAGTTCATATACCAATACAATGCATACAAAAGGACAAAAATAAGTACAACATTAAAAGTCGGTTATACTATGAAAGAATTTTGCTTGGATCTCATTTCCATAGCAGTTTGGTATTTTCTCTCAGAATTAAAATTTTTGTTCTCATTTTCACTGGTTTCGGAATCAAATACATTCACACTTTTGAAACACTCATAGTTACTTTGAATTTTGCATCCCAAGATAATCATCAAAATTTTGGTATAGGAAGCAAACCATCAAACACACATCCTATGGCAATTTAGTTGTCAAAAACCAGAAAAAAGTTTTCTGAATCATAACCAAATGCAGCCTCAACTCATCAACTGGTGTCTTCCTAGAGAAACCACCACTATTCAAATTGTACACTGATCAAAGAGTCTAACATCCATTGGAACTATTACTTTCAGCAGTTTCGAGAAAAGGGAAAAAGAAAAAACCTGGAAAGGCAATGATGGCAGAGGATCAGAACCCCAAAACAGATCCTCTCCATTACAATTGAGATATATCTGTGCATCCAAACGTGTTTTCCCATCTCTTGAATAAATAAAACTCAGAACATATTGTCGGCAGAAATGATCTCTGAGCTTATCTAATGAATGCTGAAGTTGTCGTCTCCAATCCTTTAGTTCCATAGTACTACTCGGCATCATACTTTCAAATGGTCCAGGGCCTGCCTCTTTGCTTTCACTCAATGTGCTCCAAATTCTTGATACAACCATCGGTAGTAGTTCTTCTGCAACAGTGAATGCAGTTCCCAATAATGCTAGCTGTTCAGAATCTGTTTCGGCTCGAAAAGGTACAACTTCTTTCAACTCTGTAAGATTATCTTCTTCAGTTGGACCAGTCAAAGCTTTAATCAAAGCATCAACATACTTATCGAAAAGTTGAGAGATTCTAGTTAGTACATTTGCTCCAAAGTGCAAAATTACTAAAGGTGTTAGTTGCTCCACTATATCCTGCAAATAATAAATCATGAAAAAATTAATTAGATTACTCAATCAGAATCAAAGACTTATCATCAGCAATACAACGAAATGCAATAAGATTTAATTTAGCCTGCACATCAATGAAATTATCTAGCAATAGGTGATTAATAATCGTTCCCTTTTTAGAAACTCTATCCGTAAACAAATATATATATTTGGATTTCTAATGTCTACGATAGTAAATTTGAGTTTGCTTATTGCGCAAGTGATGTGTTGAACTTGCAGACTAACAGACAATTGCAATATTCTTCATGTGAGCCTTAACAATGCATAACAATACAAATAATAGAACATGACGTCGACATAGAATAACTTGGTCTAGAAGGTGAATGATGTAGTAAATAAACATTGGGACATTGGAGACAATGGGATACCACAGAAGTTCAAAAGAAACATCACAGAGGGAGGGAGGACTATTATAATAAAACTATTAACAATGCAAATGGTGTACATAAATGAAATATACTACAAAAAATCCACATCAAAGAATTGAATTGAGACCAGATCAGACTGCACAAGCTTCTTCAAAAGCATACTACCCTTAGGATGCAGACAAGACCATCTTAAAATTAGGACAAAATTTTGTGAACTTGCCAATTTTAAGTTGCAAGATAAAGTGAAATAAACAAAAATCTAAAGCAAATCTTACTGTTTTTATACGAGTGTAATTTCTTATGTTCTGGAAATTGTTTCCTTTTCGACAAATCTCCAAGAGGCCAAATGTAATTTACCCTTTTCTTTATTAACTATTCATCTTCAGACAATCTATAGACAGAATTATCACTCTTCAAACTAAGAAATCATCTCCAAATAAAAGAAGTGAAACTTACTTTGACAATGAAAATGAACCTCATTCCACTATCAACAAGCAAACTATCGGATGAGGTTGCAAAAATAGACAGTGGAGATGCAAAGCGAGGTGACAATGACAAGCTCTCCTCATTATCCCCAAAATCAAGAACTACTCTTCGAGCCCCTCTAAAATTTAACTCCAACACTTCTTCGATGTATGGGCGTAAAAGCACCAGGAGCACCTTCGACAGTTTCAGCCCTTGTGGCTCCAAAGCAGAACAATGGCTAAGACTAGCCTCTGTGCAAATGCTAGCAGCGCGTAAACCAAAAACTGTCTCGGAAGGAGGGGCATGTTCCTTGACCAACCGTACAAACGACTCAATTTCCGATTCTGCCCATTGAATAACTCTATTTGAATAAACAGGGTTGTCACCGAACATTGAACCAGAGTCTTTTGTTGTCAACAAGATTGCCGAAAATACAAGATTAGACAATGCTGCAGGAAAAGTTTCTGGATAGCTAGGGCAGAACGGAAGAAACGAGTTGATGTTTTTCTGAAGGCGGGACCCATATGATTTCAGAAGTAGCTGATGTGCTAGAGTACCTTTCCCGAGCTTTAACAATCCAGATAAAGCCTTCTTCAGATCAATGCCACGTGTGAAGGATTGTTCAGTAATTTCAACAAGTTGATCCTCCAGCATAGCTTTTCTTTTAAGAAAAGCTGACTTGTAAGAGGATGGTTTGGGAGATGAAGAATCTACCAAGCCTTTAACTTCCGGATGATTTTTCTCTTCGTTTTCTATGGCCTCCAGTGCTTCTTCCACCTTATGCTCAGCAAGAAAAATATCGAGATTCTCCAAAAACACCCTCCTATGCTCTTCTTCACCATTTGGTAAGACCTCTTCAAATTCATGGCTTTCAAGGGTTTCGTGAGCTTCCTTGATCACGCCAATAGCTTGTGTCCA
Organism: Embelia ribes; assembly: GCA_001753735.1. NCBI lineage: Eukaryota > Viridiplantae > Streptophyta > Magnoliopsida > Ericales > Primulaceae > Embelia > Embelia ribes. Next base: position 9,470 of record MKEJ01092579.1, read on the forward strand.
CTCATCCAATTCACGGCATGCACCAGTCATCAAATCCTGCACAAGAATCCCTTGTGCAGAAATATGTTTACGCAGTTCATTTAGCTCATGATCCACTTCAACCACTTCTTCAGATAACCTGAAATTATTATCATAGATAGCTTGTTTCATGAATAATTGAAAACAGATACATCAAATGAATACAAATTTATATTCAAAGTCGAGTAAGAAATTGGCCACCACAATTAATAGTTGGTAGTGAGAAAATAGCAGGTATTTTATCTTATAAATTACAGCATGCTTATATATTTGGCACTTTTAGAAGGTCATATTTTTTCTTTTTCTTTCTTTCTTTCTTTTTTTTTTATTTTTTTTTTTTTTTTTTTTTTTTTTTTTTTTTTTTTTTTTTTTTTTTTTTTTTTTTTTTTTGTTTGATTAATACATTAATTCATTATTTAATTACTTAATTTGGAAAACTGACATGACATCCTCAGCAAAAACTTCAACTTAAAACAGCTCATCCAATCCAATATATGCTAAAAAGTTTAAAAGGTTAGAAAACTTTGTTTGCTGCCAAAATAAACAAAGAATGAGTGCCTTTCTACAATAGAATTCCTACACTCTAAAGCTCTAATCTCTCTCCCATCACACAACAAGAATCAAAAAGGACATGGACAATAAGCAGCCTTGGATAAGAGACTAATGGTTCTAGGCTTCGAAAAAGAATATCAGAGTAGAAACAGATCTTTTAAATACAATGTTAACTCGGGTGCTATTTTTTGTGATGGAACGCAGAACACATAAAGGTGTGTGCTATTTCCAATCAGAATTTGGTGAAGAATGCAACGTCTTTAAACAATAAGACAATTATACAACTTTTAGCATTTTTCCTACGACTTTCTAGGCTTTCGTTATGGCTTCTTCTTTAAACTGCGATCGCCCTTCATGGAATCTATGTTGGGAACGCAACATCATTAGCATCCCCCAGACTGCAGTTCATTGTTCAAGTTGAGAATAACTTCTTTGCCTTCATCTCACTACATTTATCTTCTTACCTTTCAGCGATTTCCATTCCACTGTCTTCTTTCTAATTTCGAGAGAAGAACCCAATGCAAAAATCAATTGATAGAAACCATGAAGAAGGGGACATAGATACAATTTTTGAAATTTGAAACTTAAAAGGCAAAATATAGAAAAAAGAGTACACAATTTCCAAAAACTGTGAGGGAATGGAGAGTGCAAATTAAACTCAGCAATTCCAGAAACATTAGAACTTTGACATCGGTGCTGGTTTTATACCAAATCATTTATAGGAGTCAACAAAAATGAGAACAGGTGGAGAACTCATGAAGCTCACAAGAGTATCGACGGCGTTTATCAACGATAAAATTCATCATGTTGATGGAATGATCAGAAACGCATACATGGAAGAAGAAGATATGCTTACTACCTTAAGAAAGACAAGTATTTTGTGCGTGTGTTGCCACACAAGTTCTCCACCGCATCCTTCAAGTCCAAAAGCTCGAAACAAAGTTTTCTTATTCCCTATTTGTCAAATATAAGAAAGAGCAAGAATGTGAAAATGTTTGACAATCTTGACGAAAAACAAGAATAACTGAAATAACAAAAAAGAAAACTAAGCAGCAAGGAAAGCATCAAACATTAAACATATAAGCATAGGATTCCATAATTTTTGCGGGCTTCAAAACACTTGCAATGAAGAGGTCATTAAATTAGATATGGAAGCAAATGGAATGACAAAAAAGAAGAAAGGAAATGAAAGTGTTCTAAAGTATACAGAAGCTCAGGTTTTCGGTTCAGATCATTAGGAAACATACGGATAGATTTGAATAATTAGTCCCTTGAGAATAAATGTTTTTGAATCATACCCCTACCCTATAGTTGAAGGATACTTCAGAAAAGAGAAGACTTGGCAGGAAAATTTTCCTCATCTCATTGGCTGCTTTCCACGGAACAAACCAGGAATAACAATTACTTGTCTCGATCCCCAATTTCTTCCATTGAGAGGAGTGCCACCAATACATCATCCACACAAATGCTCCAACACTCTTATTTTTCTAATTAGTCGATTCCGGAAAAATGAATCATATAGGTTACAAAACCGAAAGTGACAAATGAGAGAAGGGGAACATTAGTACAAATCTTGGACATGTGTTGTTAGCACTCCCCATTCCATCAAACCAAAAAACTAACTGAGATGGAATGCAACCCAAGCACATTTTACTTGCAGCATTTACCCAAGCTAAATAAAGCACAAATTACGATGAAAAACAAAAGAAACTTCAACTTCAAAGTCACTTAACATGAGCCGCACTCTATTAGACTAAACCTCAAACATATCCCCAAAATTTCAAAAATATATCCTCTAAGCCTCCGTACACCCTAAAAATATATCACCTCAAATACATAGAGTCTGTCCCGGGGCACTCCCACCAGTGCCCCTAATGACTCTGTTTCATAAATTTTAGAGATACTCAAGTAACTCCCTTATCCGTGTATTCAAATACCATTCAATCAGGTTCACTACCATATTTCCCTTGAACTAGGGGAGAACTGTTCATCTCCAACTCTATTTCTAAGTTTAAAGGGACTGGTGCGGGTACTCTCCACATCCCAGCCCCCGTTTCAAACTGCGATGAATTAGGAATAAATTTAGGGATCAAAAACAAGTAAACTCCCAAGGTAAGCAAAATCCAAATGGGAAACTGTCAAAGGAAAAGAAGATTAAATAAATAATAAATCTGCAACAGAAACAACTAAATCAAGGGTCTAGATGAGAAGCAAGGAACTGGTAGTCCAGTGATTTCAAGTAGCCAGATATAGTAGGCATTAACTTCATTTACTTTCGAACACAAGCAAAAAAAGAGGGGAATAAGAAGGAGAAGAGTAAGGGTGTGTATATATATACATATATATATAGAGAGAGAGAGAGAGGGAGAGAGGGTACCTTTTCAGTGTGGGATTGATAAATGGTATCGATTTTGGACTGAGGAGTTACGGATTCGATGGATGGGAAGTCGTCTTCTTCTTCACTGCTCTCCATTTCTCTCTCTCTCCCTCTCTCTCTCTCTCTCGCTGGGTAGTTCAGACCTCAGTTTCTCTCCTGAGTTTTAAGTCAAATTTTGCTGTTGCTAGATGTAAATCTACTGTAATTATACTAGGGTGTAATTTACACTTTGCCCCCTGTAGTGTCTAATAATTTCGGAATACCTCTATTGTTTATGGGTTTACACTATCCCCCACGGGATTCATATTCAATGTATTTGACCCCAAAGTTGGTAGGGACAAATTGAGCTTAAATGCCATAGATGATCTGTAAAATTACCAAAGACAATCAGTAACTAGCACCCATTTTATAGATTATCAATTTCTTAAAAAATATTTTCTAGTTATATATTATATATACATATAAATATTTTTTTATATTATGATAGTATTTCTCTAGTTTTCCAAAATTTAGCTTCAAAATGAATTAAATAAGGCAAAAAAGTGAGAGATAATACGTCTTTTCACATGTAACTATGTAAGCCAAACTTATAATGTGACTTGGTGAAAAGTATAGCTTCGATACGCATGAGGTATTTTGAAATATACCGAAACATGGGGACAAAATGTAATTTACCCTAATACGAATGATGGTGATAATGTTTCTTTCGCTAAAATGAGGGCTAATTACATTACATCGTCTGAGCAAAAAATTCTACTCCATGCTATCTATAGTTTAAATTTTGTTAATAATAATATTAAAAGTTATAGCAAATAATTAAAAACAAATCAAGTGACGAATTCATAGTTTATTCTATGGAAAGTTAGTCTTTTTACTATCATAAAGTTGCCATCATCTCCAAATTTGAACATTATAATGTTTTGAATAAAAGAATAAAAAAAAAATGGAAACAAACCAAATATTTCAATTGCCTTAAATTTGAGGGTTTGTCCTCTTTAAAAAATTAGAGACATTAGTGTTTCAATAAAATTATGCAGACCAAATTAATTTTTCCAAAACTACAGGGACCATTCATGTGGTTCCCCGTTGAAAAGAAAATAAAAGGGATTGCAAAAATAGAATAAATTTAAAAATATGTGTAAAAGAAGAATTTTTATAATTTTTAGACTAAAATACCCCCTTGCTCATGAGACTATTTTCTCCACTACCACTTCTCTCTCATAATCTCTCTCTCTCTAAACTTTCTCTCTCTCTGTGTATCTCTTAATTATATCTCAATCAATCTATGCACAAATTGAGATAAATAAAATTGAATATATATATATAAATACATATATAAAGAAATAAAACGGGCCAATATTAAAGCAAAAATTCATTTGAATTTCCAGGACATTACACCTGTCGTAGAAATTAAGGATCTCCTTCGATACTTCAAGCTTTTAAGAGCATCTTTCTTAATTTCCATTTAAAAAGTGGGAATTATGGCTGCTTCTATTGAATGTGGAAAAACAGTTTAAACTTTAAAAATAATAATAAGTGTTGTAAAGACATAAAAATCCCTCCAAACTTTCTAGAAACCCTACGATCCCTCTCATCCGATCCTTAAACACACACTGTACATTCTTAGTTCGCTTGGCCTTCTCAACTACCTCTCTAAACCACTGTAGAAGTCTCAAGTCGCTCTCATTTTTTTTCAATACAATATCAAATTACTTACTTTCTTCTTCTTTTTTTTTATTTTTTATTTTATGCATCTACCTCACAAACCCTAATCCTATTACCTTTTCTGCGTATAGCAATTTCTTTGTTTTCGCCGCCGCCTCATACATACTCTATTATTTGTCCGTCTCAACCACCCGTCTACAACATTATAAAAGCCTACACTCTCATTTTGTTCAGCCACAATATCAATTCGCTTGTTATAGGAAGAGAGAGACCTGTTGCGCAGAGATACGTAGCAGCCCTATTGTGCACTTCTTGGTCGTAGGATACTTATCCAACAGCTATAATTTAATTAATACTAAAAATTGATTTTTTTATTTTATTTTTTTGGTATTAAATCGCAGCCGTTTAATGTGCATCATGTTGCCCAGAAGTGTGCAATAAAGATTGTTATGCACCTCGTTGCAACAACTTCCCCGTGCCCTCTTTTATACGCATCTATCTTGCAAACCCTAATCCTACTTTATCTTGCCCCATATAACAATTAGTCCAGGACACTATAGATTTCGACATAAAAAAGAAAGAAGTCTTTATTGTTTTGGTACGTGTTATTTTACGTTCAAATTTCATATAATGAGTATGCATATCGCTTATCTGGTGTTTGAAACTTTTCTGATATTGAAATAAATTCTCCTTATACTAGAAATGCCATGTAGAAATTCTCTATTTATCATAGATCTAGAGTTGTTAATAATTATTATAGCATTCTAAATAAGTTACATTAGATCTTGCATGATAGTCCATTGCACAACCGCAATTTTAAAATTGATTGTAATAAAAGGAAGTTCTCTGACTACAAGAATCTTTTTACACTGCAATATACCGGAAATATTGTTATTTCAACATAAATTATTATAAATTAAGAACAAATTACTACTAGTATTTTTTTTTATCGAAAAATAGTTATAGTTTTATTTTTTTCTCAATTTACCACTATTCGTAAACTTTTTTTAATCCGGAAGACAGAAACCTCTCCTGCTTTGGTATATTTTCTTTCTTCATTCCCCTTCAAAAATCGATTGATAGATGTAGATCTAATATTTATTGGACTTCAAATTTATTTCTTTCTATATGTAACATTTTTCTTCCTTGCTTAGCGATATTATAATTATATGAGCAATTATCAAAAACACATATGAGGTTTGACTTTTTGTCAATTTAGTTTCAAAGTTTTAATTCTCAATTTCACCCCTCATATTTTAATAATCCATCAATAAAGTCTTTTTGACAATTTTACCTTTTACTTCCAAGGATAAGCTATATTAAGACATTTATATTTGTTTTAGTAAATTGTACTACACTACAAGTAATTTAATTAATAAATATCATTTATTAAATTTTAAGCTTTAAAATTTTTAAACAATTTTAAATTTGCATAGAATAACTTTTAAGTCTAGTTTAAGTTTATTGTATTTTTGTTGACTATGAATTTTCATTCATCAATAATATTGTAGACACATAATATTTTTTTTTTTTTTGCAAATAAAAATGCATCATATATCTTGTAAACTCAATCCAATTTTAGTTATCCTTATTATTTAAATAAAAATAG
>MKEJ01092584.1:0-15904 GCA_001753735.1 Embelia ribes
AATACCAAACCAACAATTCCATGACTAATAGTACAATACCAACAATTCAATAAAATATTATACTTCATATTTTCATGTTTAAAGACAGACAGGACTCTGAGAATTGTAGCCAATAACAGTTCATTCCATGAAAGCAGACACTCGGTAGCACACAAGCCAAGAAACCAGCAACTCATCAGTGTTTCTGGTTCCAATCATTCAACTGACCTTTCTGGATGATGCCATTCTCATTCAAGTACTCGACAAATTCATCTATGAGATATGGCCAAGCACCTTCCGCATCATAGTTCGATAGTGTGGGGTCCACCGTCTACATCACAGACGACATGAAAAACTTTAGCTATGCCATGAGTCTGGAATTATAAAAGCTGAAATGTTATTGGCACTGAATCATGCTCATTGTCACTCTCATATAAAACTGCTCCAAATGTATAACGACATCTACGATTATCAACTGGACTTGTTAGCTATGCATATGTATGCAACCATATAATAGCTGAAATGTGCATGAAAAAACTTTTTTGCCACATACGGCTTGTACATCATGTTTAGTCCTTCCAGTTGTTAAAAGATCTCAAAAATTATGCACTCACATAGAGGATGAAAACATTTAGAATTGACATACATGTATAAGTGTACATCAGCTTTAATAAATCTATCTTACCCTGGCAAATTCCAGTAGTTGAGACCAGGTGTCCCTAGAGATAGCTTTGTTATGCCGCACCTGAATTATGACATTAAACATTTGACAAGTCCATTTAATGCAGATCACAAACTTCAAATTCGCAATTGATCACTTGAAGACACAAAACAATAACATTTTGGGCTGGTGTATCCAATAAGGACAAGGATCAATAAGTTAAATCAAAATTAATACTGCTTCAACTGTTCAATGCTATAAAGCATCATAATTGCAACTGGTTAATTATTTTTAAGTTTATAATTTGAACAGGGTACTCCAATTATAGTACCTGCAAGAACTGGCACCAGGGTTCAACTAATGGCCACTCCTTTTCTTCAAAAAGTAACTGCCACATCCCAATTGCAGTATCCAATGCCAAAGATTTCTGACCCTATAATTGACAAAAGATATCAATAAGTACAACCCAAACAGAGAGTTTTATGGTGGAAAGGTATTACAATGTCCAATGCCAAAAAACTGACTACTTTTAACCGCATTGCACTACGTAAGACATGAACTCCAAAACCACATCTAATTTCTCTCATAAATAAAGCCAACCCATAAAAGAAACACATGACCGAGAGTAAGAGAGAGCAGAGAAATTCGCTATTTTTGGTATATTATAAACATTTAAAGTCCAAAGAAGTATGACCTACTCTCAAGTAACCTCCGACATCATTAACCGATACAGAAAGTTTAGCAATCGAAGACTGTCGGCAATACCTTTTCTTTCGCCCAGCCAAAAGCAAAGTTATAGATCTCGCAAAACTTTTCTGGACAATCACAATTGGAGATAATATTTACTAAGATTCTATAATAAGATGGAGTTCATCAAAGTAACACAATTGCTTTATATCAAAAAATTAACATCAGAAGAAAACATACGCTCATCTTTTAGCTCAGAACGCATGAGTTGAACTCTGTTACGGAACTTCTCCACTGAATCTATCCTGATAATGGAAAAGTATAAATTTGCAAAGTTAATGCCATTCTTGCTTGCTGAACTTGTTGGAATTTGGAAATAGAGAGTAGATCTGGATCAAAAATTACCCAAGAGCCATTAAGCCACTAACAAACTCCTGTTTGGAATATTCACACATGGTGGCAGCCTTCATGTGCCAAGAAAGAACCAACTACATTGAAGAAAACTAACCATGTTAACAGCATACTTTAATTACCAATGCTATATATATTATAATGAAGGGTGTAGCTTTGGAACACAAATAATAAAGTAAATCTGTCTGTGGGAACCTTCATATTGCTAAGGAAAAGAAAACATTTTCTTTAAAAAACAGTTTCTCATGTTTGATGGTGATAGGAAAGAAAAGGAAACTCAAGGAAAACATTGAGAAAATTAAAACACAAAATTGGAGTTATTTTACTATCAAAAAGGGCAGTAAGAGAAAAATTTTGGTGGGTGGGGGATGTTAGGATAATAGCATGGGATCATAGAAAAGAAGAGAACTAGTATAATGGAGGAAAAGGTGAATTTTTTAGATAATCTTTTCCTTCAAATTTTCCTGGATATCCAAACAAAAATTGGAATACTCGTTTTCTATTATTTTCTTTTCTTTACTCTTCATCCTGGTTCCATAGATGTTTTACTATTGAGATGAACTTTCCTTTAATTTTTCTTTTTTTTTTGGAGGGTTAATACTTAATACTAGCAACTAAATGCAATCCCTTACCAGAAGAAAATGTCTTTTAGAGAACTGCACATTTATAAGTATTTTCTATGCTTATCCATTTAGAATTTGATATCTATGAATAGAACTTCCTTTGCCTTCCTGAGCTGCAACTTTCACAGTTCCCCGCTCCCGCCCCCCCTCTCAACACAGTTCATCAAAGTAACCGCACAGCCGCATACAGATGTAAAACTGCTATTTATCATGCCAACTCACCACTTCAAAGAAGTAAGCATTCTCATTCATGCTTTTTAATTTTAGCCTTACAAGTAAAACTCCAAAACTAATGGAATACAACTTATTAGAACAGAGAGTTCAAAGGATTCATTAAGCATCCATATTCTGTAACAGAGTTCAAAAGAACACAAGTATATACCATCACGATATCTTGGGGATCAACCTGCCAGGACAACAAAGAGTTGCATGTTAATGAACCATGCTAAAGCAGTTGCATACAAGAACCGAGTGACAAGAAAAATGGGAATAATTGTTTAGGGAAAGTTATCCCTCTCATTGAAGATTGTCTTTGGCAGCTTGTAGCATTTACTAACAGTGTGAAAAATTGCCTCTAGTCCAAGGAACGAACTTGAAATTTTGAAACTTCACAGAAGGCATCCTTTCAATGGACTTTTTTTTACCCCAATGACAAACATGTTTCTATCGTTCTGGTTGCAAGATTTCCTCTTCAAAAGGAATTGGTTCTTTGGAAAATAGTTTCAAGACCACTACAAAAGCTTGAGGGAACAAAGAAGAAATATTTTCCTGAGCCTCACATCACCTAGATTCGATTTTAGAAATAAAAATCTCGTTGAGATATATTTCTCTTTCACATTTAGCTCAAATTTACAAAACTATGACCAATCAATCACAATGAATAAGATGCCCAAAGATTGGTGGAACTACCTGAAGATCATTGCAAAGAAGTGAAATACCATCGGCCAAAATCATGTTGGCATCTGGATCTGTAAATCACAAAACTCTATTAACATTTAAGTAGTAACCATATCAATAATGCTGTTTCTTATACGTTGGTAAATTACAGTATCTATTTGAATACCATACTTCTCTCCTGCCAATAGATTCTTAAATGTTCAGGGGTACAAGAAGCTACGAACAAAAGGAGACATTAAATTCTCCATAAGCAAAGTGCACAAACACAAGCAAATTCTGTCATCAATTTAGGATTTTATTGCAAGTTGCAGTTTAAAACTTATTCTTCCCCCTTGATTTGCACTTAAGGCTTTCTTTATTTGTTGTATAATTTGCACCTAAGTTGTCACTTCATTCAATAATATCCTCTACTACAGGACATAAAACAGACTTCAAGCAATTGTAAGACACCAAAAAGTTGGAACCTGAAGTTCAGATGGGAGGTCTTAGAACGATATAGAATTCAAAAGCTAGACGAGCAAATAAGTTTTTCAAAACAAGATGCCCATGAGACAGAGAAGAAATAATTTGAAGGTTTTAGTAGAGAATGTAGGGAGAAGATTGCTCAGGAACACCAGTGCTTACCTCTATATCTGTTGTAAAGCTCCTCAACATGTCTACTATTAGTATATGATTTAGCAATCAGGGGTTGGCTGTAAAATACATCAAACGCTCCTTCGAGATGCCAATCGCTAGTTTTCAAGGCCTGAAGGGCTACCTTTTCACTGAAAAACATATATGTAAGAAACCAAGGGAAGATCATTACTCCATTTGATTAAACATGAACTCGACAACTTCAAATGACAGATGATCAGAGACCGAGTATCTCACTAAGATGACACTTCGTGCTATTGGAAGCGCAAATACCCATAGCTAGTGACACCTATTCAATTAAAGAAAATTATAACTCAACTTTATTACCACTACTTCACTCATCACTACAAGTTTTCTAGTCTCTGATAAAAATCAAGCACTTCCCATCTATTATGAAAAAGAAAAAGAGTACATTTTCTACATATCATTAGCAATGGAGAAATCCACTTGTATTGAAGATGACTTTAAAATTCCAATTACAATGATCCACATGTATTGAAGATGACTTTAAAATTCCAATTACAATGATTAAGATAAGATCCATCTTCAGCTGGGGGAGATGAAGATGAGCTTAGAAACCATCAGAGGCATATCTAAGCTAAATAACCAAGTAAGGTATTGTTGAATTTCCAATATCTGTGTTCATCTTCATCCTACAATGGACACCAACTTCATATTTCTAACACAGTAAAGGAACCACTTCAGATTCTTTAACTTTCTGCACCTTGAGGATTCCCTATGAGAAATCTTGGAGCTACTAAACTTTCAGCTGTCAATTACACATTCTAGTTCCAAAAATGTTCTTTCAATGCCTTTATGTGATTAGACGTGAAAACCAATCCAGAGACAACTTTTTGAAATGCCATCAACTTTGAACAGCTATCACTACCGATGGTTACAATTAATAATCGTACTTCCTCATCCTTCAATACGAAGATATTATGCGAACCAGAAACTAGGTAGCTCAAGATAAACTTATTCCACAGGAAAAATGATAGCAGCGACGGATAATCAGCATCGACTTGAAACAGTTTATGATTTTGGTATTCCACACTGTTCTACAAAGTAGTTGAAACGTGATTTTCCATAAATAAAAGCTCATGTGGCACCGCATTATAAAATAAAATGGATTATTTAGGGAGAAAAAATACACAGCCTTGACAATAAAATTAGCTCCACTATCACACTACCCACTTCTTGTCTTTCTTCCCAAACTCCACAACATATTGAACCCACGAAATACAAATAGATGGTATGCATGTCACCATAGGTTTGTATCAAACTACAAATAAATACCAAAATTCAATAACATCCCCAAAATAACGTACTACAGTTACCTTGATCCAGTTATTGTCATGAACTGCTGAACTTTATCGCGGTGTCCTCTTCCCTGCTTGTTCTTCGCATGCAAAAGAAGACAAGAGACAACTAATATTTAAAGAATTGATACAAGCAGTAAAAAAAGAGATAGATAACAGACAATATGAAATTACATGACCAAAATGTGATTTGTATTAACAGTGATTATACCCCCACGTGAAAATGAAAAGGTTCAACTTTTTCCCCAAAAAAGAAAAAGTAAGGTTAAGAGAATTGGAGCTAACAAACCTTTCAACTTTAATTTGAAGGGAAACTATGAACTCAGTTTAATTAACGAAGAAAATTAAAACTTCAAAAAGCTATCGCTACATTGCTACTAAATTAAAAAAAAACTGCAATTGCATCAAGAGTCAGGGAGAATTATGGACTAAACTCAATCATGATGTAAACTAATACTAATATTGCTACTAACATGAAACATGCAATCATCAACATCACATAGATAACCTAACTGAATTACAAAAATTGTAGACACGTTATCTCATTTTCAACCTCAACCCAATATATTAAGCACAAAAAATGATCATTTAAACAATCCTATAAATTAAACAATTTTAGCTACAATAGCTCGATTAGTTTCCCAGGAACCTTAATTACAATCTACAACTTGAGCCTTGGCAACTAAATAAGAAAACGAGCACAAACATAAAAGAAACTGAATTTTTTTTCTTAGTTTTAAAACAAAGAGAGTAGCTACAATTGCATTAAGATTTGACTGAGAACTATGGACTAAATTAACCCTATTTTTGCTACTAAAATGAAACTTGCAATACCAACATGACACAGATGACAAATCTGAAACATAATATGGGCAAATTATCTAATTTCAACATCAACCCAATATATTAAGCACAAAAGGGTCATTTGCAACAACAAACCTATAAATAAGCAAATTTAGCTACAATTGAGTCAATTTCTTCTCGAGAAATCCTAATTCTAACCTATAATTTGAGCCTCAAAAAATTTTACAAAAACAAGCATAAAGATAATATAAACTGCAACTTTTTCAAACTAAACTCAATCATGATTTAAACTAACCCTATCTTTGCTACTAAATTGAAACTTGCAATTATCACAAGACATAAACAACAAAAATGAAATATCAAAAGTGTGGACAAATTATCTCATTTTTAACATCAACCCCCACATATTAAGCATTATAAAAGGGATCACTTTCAACATCAATGTTCTATACATATATCTATAGACAGCCCAGTGCAACAAACTCCCTCATTGTGGAGGTTGGGAAGAGTCTACTATACGCAACCTTACCCCTATTTCAACATCAATGTTCTAAATTAAGAAAATCAAGTTACGATTTTGCCGATTTATCTACAAAGATATCCTACTTCTAACTTACAATTTGGGTCTCCAAACTAGATACTAAATACTAGCATAAACATAAAAGAAGCCGGTTTATTTTAATACATTTATTATTATTTATCTTTTATTAGATAACAAAATTGAAATATCAAAATTATGGAAATTTTATCTCATTTCAACATCAACCCACTAAATTAAGCAAATTTAGCTACAATTCCGTCAATTTCTTTCCGAATTCTAACCTATAATTGAGCCTCAAAAGTTAGATAATAAATACGAGAATAAACAATAAAAAACCTGACATGACTATCTCATTGTCAACATCAACACAGTATAATAAACACAAAAAAAGAATCATTTTTAACACCCATTTATAAATTAAGCCAAATTTAGCTACAGGTGCATCAATTTCTTACCCAATAAAGCCCAATTCTTACCTAAAATTTGAGCCTTGAAAACTAATAATCAAAGCAAGCATAAACATACAAGAAACTAAAACTTTTTCGCTAAAAGTCAAACAAAAGCGCAACAATTATAGATTAGAACAAAGGAAGGATGAGATTCTCCATCTCCCTGCACTCTCTCACGAGTCACAATTGGGGTCCCAGATGAGACAAGCCGAGCCGTGGATTATTTGTGCTCGGCTCATTAATTTAATGAGCCCTCTTTCACTGCCAACACTCGGTCTATGTATACATGAACAAGCCCAAATATCAAACTTGTGAACTTCAACCTAATATATTAAGCACAGAAAAGAATCACCTTCAACATAAATTACTCTTACATGACTCTCAACTAGGGTTACAAATGAGCCGAGCCAAGCTATGAATTATTCGTGTTCAGCTCATTTATTTAACGAGCCATGTTTTACTGCCATGCTCAGTTTATTTATAAATAAACAAGCCAAAATATCAAAATTGCGAACAATTTATATGATTTTCAGCATCAAACCCATATATTAAGCACAACAACAACAAACAAATCATTTTCAACATAAATTAAGTAAATTTACGGCTTGTTAGGCTGCAGCTTTCGAGCTCAAGCTTTTCTACTTTTATTCGAAAAAGCTTGACTATATTTGGCTGTCCAACTTCTACGCAGTTGTTATGGCCAATAAACTGTAATAAGCTAGATGCATCAATTTCATTTTTGTTTTGGACCAGAAAAAAGCTGAAACCAAATGAACCAAGTTAGAATTGCATCGATCTATCTCCAAAGAAACCCTAACTCTAACCCAGAATTGAAGCACCATAATTAGATAATGAAAACGAGAAAAAAAAAACATAAAATTAATTAAAACTTCTTCGCTAAAATTGAAAAAAAATATGAAAAAATTGCAAAAAAAATAGAGGATGAGTCACCATTTTGAGTGAGGCTTGGTGATTTTCTGATGCTCGCGGCGAGAGGATTTCTAGAGGGAGAAACTAGGGCTTCTTCGGATAATTGAGATTCTCTCTCTCCCTATACTCTCTCTCACTCTCGCTCGCTCGCGACGGAATGCGCTCCGTGTGTCTTCTTCTACTGTGTTCTAACCTTGCTCTGAAAATTTGAGGGTTAATTACAGTCCCCATAGTTTGGACCAAAATTCTATTTGGTTCATCAAGTTTCAATTATATTAGATATAGTATCGGGTGTTCACCAAACCGATCAAACAGCCCGATCCAAATCAAACCGCAAGCAAATCGAACCAAACCAATTGACATATGGTTTGGCCTGGTTGACAAAACACCAAAAAGAACATGATTAGTTCGGTTAGTGTTTTTGAGGAAAAACCAAATCGACGAAACCGAACCCAACAGTCAATACTTGAAATTATAAAATAATAATATATGTGTGTATGTAAAATAAAATCAGACTTAATAAATATTTACTCATCCTATTATTCAATGATCTCATTCGACTTCCGTTTGCAGCTCTTTTTTGTCTTTTTTAAAAAAATTAGTTTTAATTGATTAATGAATTCTTTTAATGTTTTATAGCAACTTACATATTATACATATAAATATAGTACATACATATCATATATGTTACGTTAGATCCTCTACATTTTGTATTTTTTGCTAAAATTTTTGTTAACCTCCAAATGGTCAAAACTGCCCAAACCAAACCATTAAGTATTTGTTTGGTTGTTTGGTTATGTTTAATTTTTCTTTTCGATTTTTATTAAATCGAATCAAACCGAATTGCTAATTAGTCATTGATTAAGTTTTAAATTTTGGTCATAACCTGCATGAACTGAACCACGAATACCCCTACCAGAAATCTCGAGTAGAGAGGGCCAAGACCATCTCTTTTTATATAGGGATGCGAAAAAAAATAGATCCCATAAGGCTGCAAAGTGGGAACCCTCTAAAATTCTCAAATTTTACATAATGCGGCCCTAAAAAATTTCGAATTTTTTACGTACAAATTATGTCAAAATTATGAGGTTGGGGGAAAGGGAGGCCACCCCCTGCCCCTCTCTTTGCTCCCCCACTTCTCACGGTACATGACCATGCAAAAATTCCTAATTCACGCTATTAATAAAGCAAAGAATTTTCACTCAATTCATTTCATTTCCGATAACAAAACTGGGTTACAACTGTGATATCTATATACAAAATACTAACCTCTCTAAATAATCCACTAAGCAACTCATGCATTCTCTAACTCGTATACTAACAGTTTCTCACTAATCTATACTTACAATGACAACTAAACTATACTTACAATGACAACTAAACTATACTTACAATGACAAATGTAACAACATAAAACAAAAGCAAAGTAACTGAACATTGTATAGTAGCATCCATCTCACAATTTCATCATGTAGTTTGTGGTAAAGAGAGTAATCGTCTAGAAATAATTAATTGTTGTCATATTTTTCGATTGGTTGCAATTGTTGCCTGGTTATGTGAACAATATAAAGGTATTTACGACCTAAAGAGGATTATACAAAGCTCCAAATATGCAATCCATATCCGATAAAAGTAAGTTCTAAAATATTTTGGAAAATTGTGTGCATAATTACATGACAATTATTGACTTATCGTTGAATGGTAATCTTTGCCAATTTAATACATTGAGTGATAAAAATTATTCTATTAATAACCATTACTTTCGTAGCTAAAAGATACTTAACTTTTCCTTTAAAGGTAAATGATGTTTAGAGGATTGGATTGAATGTCCACCACAGATGAGGAATCAGGGGTAAAATGAAATAATTTAAATTCATGGGGTCAACATGAAATTAATCAAAAGGTTGGGGGTGAGTATGAAAAATAAGAAGCGTCGACAGCAGGATTCGAACCTGCGCAGGCAAAGCCCAACAGATTTCGAGTCTGTCTCCTTAACCACTCGGACATATCGACTTTTGTTAGAGCAATCACATAAATATATATATTACTATCTTGACTATTTACTTTATTTTCTTTTTGTAAAAATGATTGTTAGTATTTTCTAACACTAATTTAGATATATCGGCACATAAAGAGGTTATCCAGGCTTTGTTGTTCTTACCATTATTTTGCAATTTACCTAATATAATAAACCACAAACAAAGTTGTGCTATGGAAATTAGTCCAATGCCAATTATCAGTAGCTATGTGTGTACTGGAAATGTACTCACAAATTGGTCAACTTGGTCAAATCTGCATGCCAAACACTATAATGAAATTTGGAACTCTGGCTATGGAAATAGTTTGTCATCAGGTTGTTTCAATTGATTGTACTTGTCTCTAAATATAAGATTGCCCATTATATATTAAACACTATAATTATTATTACAAATATTTTCATGTTGTCAGTCACTTAATAAATGGATATTTTATTTTGTTTATTTGGAATAAAAAAAAAAAAAAAAAACCTAGGAAACTATCTCAGACACTGGAAACTCATTTGCCAAGAAATTCATTTCCGGTTCTAGACATGTAAATTTTTGGCTTACGGAAATGTGCCACTTATCTATTGAAAAGTCTAAATAAATTATGAAATATATATTCCAATGGTTTCTCTATTAAATAAATATGGATATAATTAAAAAGTATATAAAGTTCAATTATCTTCTTAAACAAAATAAAAGATAATATTTAATAATTATTTATTTTATGAAAATAGTTATTTTATAATTCTTATGGGTTTTCTCTTGAATATATTGTAAGAGATAAATCTTAAAATATTCAAATTGAATTATTTTTCTCTTATAATAATTGAGAAATAATTTTTTTAGCTAATTATTTCTTAAATAACTAGTAGAGATAATAATCAAATAATTTGAATTTATCCAAAACCCTACCATTCTCTACTATAAATATAAATAAAGGATTTAAGCATTCATTTGAAGACACACAGAAAAGCATTTTTCTGGTCATAAGAGAGAAACATTAAATAATTGAAGAGCCAAGTCCAAATCTTTGAAGAATTGAAGAACACCACGATAGAGTTCATCATCATTCAAGAACACTAAGAGCAAAAACTACTTAAGCCACATGTCAAGAGTACATCAAAAAGTTGCGCCTTCGATCTATAATAAGCTTCTAACGCCTATTGTGGATAATCGGCTCCAAAATCTTGGGGTAGAACCAATTATCCGCACAAGAATACGGAAGTAATAATGAATTAAGAAGCACCAAAATGTCAGACAAGATAACGAAACAAAGCCAATAACATAAAGAAAAAAAACACCGCTGAAATGACTGGCAAGCCCATTACCAGTAAAAACCCCACAATATTTATTATAACTAGGTCAAAATTACAATAAAACCTAGATACCTGAGAATTTGTTTTGAGACAATCTACCAAGAACAGTTTTTGGATTTTTCCAATCTTACACCTCTATAAGATTTTCCCATTTGGAAATAGTTTAAAGCACACTCTCAATAATTGTTTGTGCCTTACAATTGTAAGTGTTTTCTAATCTAATACTCTAATACACGTTTTATGTAGTATATATAGGGTACGTAAAGGAATAGAATCAAAGTAACAAACAAAAAATATCAAACTGCCATAAATAACGTTTTATAATCCATTACCCTGCAAAGCCTGTTTATAATTTTTAGTTTTGTTTGATTCTAAACTCGTCCAAAAATATTATGAGAAAACCATTATCAAATTCTTAACCTCCGTTGTATACTAGATGCGAGCCAATTTCTCAAAAAAGCCATGCATCAAGGTTCATCAACAAATCTAGCATTTGATCCACAACAAGCTCTTAAGCTCGAATCAGGTGTTCATAATCAAATTCATCATTTGAATTGCAAGAAGCTATTAAAGTAGCCGACCTGGTGTTCTTTATTCAATTTGACCTTCAATCCGCAACAATCTGCGAGCTGTTCATCAGGCATTCGTCAACAAATCAAGCCTTTGATCCATAATAAGTTACTCAAGTTGCGTGTCGCACTTCTCAATCCATGACTCGCAAATGTGAATTAAAAGAACCAAAAATAAAAGAAAATAAAAATACAATAATTATAACAACCCAATCCTAGTATACAACAATCATCCTGCCATAAAATATAAAATGACCAATAATACAACCGTTTAAAATTTATATATTTACATAATCGTATAACTCTAATTTATAACGTCAAATACGATATGGAGCATTGTAGCAGAATAATGCCAACCATCAACTCTTGTTTGCATATACGAAGGGAAGTTGTACGCTTGCCAAAAAGATAAAGAAGAAGGTATAAATATGGTTTTTTGTCCCGTATCTAAACACAAGAACATATCTATACTTTCATACAACTTCAAATCAAATATTGATAATGTATTTTATATTCTATTTTTATCTCATAATATAGTATTTGCTACTTAAAGTAACAACAGTATGTAATACAAAAGGTCAGTTAAGGCTCGAATGTCAGTCTACAATCAATGGCCATATAAGACGCAAAAATATGCAAAATAAACGTTAACAGCTATACCTTGAATACAACAATACTTCAAAATATCTTCAAGGGTGTTATACTTCTCATGCCTATCTTTAATCTTTTGCAATGCCTATAAATAGTTAGGCAAAAGATACATATGCAAAAGAATACAGTTAGATCCTCAACAAAACTATAAAGAGGAGTCTGAATAGTATCACATGCATATGCCTAAGAATAAGCATGAATAGTATATGTATAATCGTAGGTATCATACTTTTCGTTACTTACCAATGCAACATAATGTATACATATATTACTTATTCGATAATCATATAATCTTGGCATGCCAATATACATACCTTAGATAATGTCAACATACTTACCTTACGTAATATCACACTTAGGCAATTAACATTTACTTATTACATTTATGTCACACCAAAATATGACTTATAATAATCTGAAAGTACAACCAGGTATACTAATATCACGTAAACTTACTAATGGAAGGTGTGCATACTAATATGCCAAACACTTACAAATGCATCCGAACCTATCTTGACTACAGCGAAAGAAAATTTTGGAATTGTATCTCACTGCTTTGATTAAAGTAGGTCATTCCTTATTGACCATTTTTCATAAAATCTTTGTTCCAAATTTACCATTCTTACACATAGACAATAATCATGTTACAACTAATACATAATTATGAATCTATGATATTTATGATGTTATCAAATACTACTACTACAATGAATGACAATTACTTAACAAATAACTGAATATCAACAATTATGAATATACTACAACTGAAATAATTTTCTGCGAACTACAACTATCAACAACAAAGCATAAAGAAATATGTAAAAAGCTCATGTATGCAATGCATGCCTCTACTACATATGGCGTACTAATATTTCATGACTACTACTTCGACACAATTTTGGACATGTATATACTATTTTGTAAATTTTGGCGCCACACTCGCTTGCTAGGTTCTAACGCCCACGCTGCAACGAAAACAAAGCCTTCATTTATCCTTCGCCCACACTGTATTGAATGAATGGTAAATCCCTGCTTCATGTTTTCCGGCTTTCACGGTAAGATAATAGATCTCATTGCTTCATTTTATAAAATTTTGGTCCCACACTCGCCCACTAGGTTCCTTCACCCACACTGCGAAGAAAACAAAACCTTCATTTATATGCCACCTCAAACTGCGTCGAATAAATGGTAAATCTCTACTGCAGGTTTTACGACGACTTTCACAGTAAG
Organism: Embelia ribes; assembly: GCA_001753735.1. Taxonomy (NCBI): domain Eukaryota; kingdom Viridiplantae; phylum Streptophyta; class Magnoliopsida; order Ericales; family Primulaceae; genus Embelia; species Embelia ribes. The sequence goes on from MKEJ01092584.1 coordinate 13,725, forward strand.
GCTGTAGGCCTCATTGCTTTATTTTATAAAAAAATGATACAATGTCCAATACAAATGGAACCACACCTGGTTTCCCACACTTTAAATCATGTTTTTTTTTTCCCAATGAAACTAATGTCAAGCTACTTCATGAATGTAAATGTCATACTCGACTACTCATGCAATTTACATTACTTCTCATGATAAACATGATAATGATGAACATGATATGATAAACATATTAACAATAAACTATGAGAATAGCACGGTAATTAAACTATACAAGTTAATGGATCATGTTGTATTTACGTCAATCACTTGCTCATACTTCAATGCTTACGAACGTATCAATTCACGCTCAACTACAGTATCCTATAAGGCTTAACAATTTACCTTAGTATACCTATTACAACTACATATACATATTTCATCTATGGGAATGTACAAATATGATCACATATGACAAATGCAAAAGTTTAAGTTAGAGCGTATAGTCTACCGTAATTTTTATCAAACTACAAGATGTCATGAGACCTCGCATCTAAATGCCCCAATAACATATACGACCAACTCTAAAAATTTATGACTACTACCAATGAGTATGCTATGAAAGCAATTACGAATATGCCATTCAATCTTTTTAATTTCAAAACTTCCTTTTTGAAAAGCTTCCAACACTCCGAAACCATTCAAGTACAAAACTTTCCGAAACCGTAAAAACTTCATACGTTTTGATTTCCTTCAAACTTCAACACATTAGGAAATCCTTTCATACTTCTCATTTATCAAAATCAACCACTTTAGTTCAAAAGATGAACAATGTTACTTCAATGAAATGAATGAGTAAAACTTGTATCAATGTAATTCATTTCTACTTCTACGTATGCTTTATTCCAATACAACTTCAATTAATCTAGAAATCAACTTCTACTTCAATCATAAAGCATAACTTCAACATATAAATTTACACATAAGAAGACTACTTCGTAAAGATTCACATTATAAATATAAACATCCTTCAACTACTATCTGATACCAATACTTATCAAAGTCTCCACTACAAATACGCTACCGCTACCACTACACTTCAGATATATATATAATGCAATGAAAGTATTCATATTACTATTACAACTAAGCTTCAAACTTCTATATCATACATTGTACCAATACCATACTTACCAAACAATGAAACTAACAAAACTACTACTAACGACATGCTAATATACATACAAATGCTCACGTTAGAGTAGTGTTTAGAGTCTAACGTACTTCTTACGCCTCCGAAAACTATCCAAACGAATCGCAAGCTGTAATCCGAAAATCCTCTTCAAGCTCCACCCAAACAACCTAGCTCTACCATTCAGATCACGTCAATCCTATGCACATAAATGTTCTACAACATATAAGGAAATTATTTCCTAATTTTATTCCGCCAAATACTATTGGCACAAAAATTGAGCAATCGTTCCTGAGAAAATGGAATGACGAAAATTATATCAACATGTCGAGAATACAATAGCGAGGAAGAAATATGTTTACCTCAAAGTCATACGACGAACGAAATAAGATGAAATTGCCCAAAAATCTTGAATCTTGAGCTTGGGATTTGATCTCACAAACAAAGACTGATTGGAACATACTTGCAAATGAAAACGATCCTCACAACACGAGGATAAAGGAAATCAAATTTATTTTGATAAACGATTCCGATACAAAATTCAAGACAAATCAAACGAACGAGGTAGGTTTCAAGACTTACCTCCAAAGAACGACAACGAGATGAAGAAGCTAAATATGAACTTTAATCTCGCATACGTCAACCGAAAATAGATCAAAACTCGCCTCAAAGTTTGACTCTAGCTTTCACACCCTCCCCCCTCTCTATATATGTTCGAGCAAATGCAAAGTGAAAAAAAAAAGATAGTAATGTTATTTAAGTCAAAGGCCAAAAAGTAATTTTCTACTTTTCCAAACTTGTCCGATGGGTATGAGTCGGCCGTCCAACCTCTGTCCATCGGTGGACAACCCTCCGAATACCCTTCGGACACATGGGAAACACTTAGCCAAATTTTCAACTTTTGACCAAAATCCAAAGGCTTGTACGACTTGTCCAGTGCCTTGTCCGACGACCATACCCATCGGACTAACAATCGGACACCCTTGTCACAACATAATATTGTGGACTTTTTTGCCAACTT
>MKEJ01092585.1:0-19175 GCA_001753735.1 Embelia ribes
TCTTGGTGAGCAATTGAAGCGGTGGATCGACCTTCATGTTTGCGTCTTATTGTGATACATCTTTATTTTTATAGTATGTGGTAATTTTCGAGATGGAATTCTAACTTAGGAAGGAAGTAACGTCCTGGAAATTTGCATAAATTTTTTCGCTTGCATAAATATTATTACTGTACAAGTTATTGTAATATTATTTATTACGTCCCATGTCATTGTCGTAGTGTATAGATATTGTGGACTCATTGTTATGATATGTCCTTTATCTTAGATTTTGTGTGATAAATTTATGAAATTTAATGATGCAGGAGTTACGCTTCAAACGGTGTGTTGACCAATTGAACAATGGGTGAAAGATGTGGTTAAAATGCAACGGTACTGGTGTCATCATTCGAATGGTGAGTTTGTGCTATTTGAATGGTAGATTCAACTAGGTCCTACCAACTTTTCACACCTCAGCATTATCCCATAATAAAAATATGTTCATTTTCCCAATCATTTATGCAGACATTAGAGAAAGCGGGAGTAAGTGAACTTTTTTGGGTTTGATCAGATCTACGTGGTGATATAAGTATTATTGATTTCTTTACTCGCTTGTATTTCCTCGTTTTTTATGTCGTTAGGATCCATTAATTTTTGTGGATAATTCTTGTGTATAGGTTCGTATTGATTCGAGATGTATAGGTGGCTTGATTGAAGAAGAAAGCTAAGTAGGTATTTTTTGGGAAATCGTAGGTATGATTTTGATAGCTTTATTGTGTGTTGTGAGGTACAATTAGTTATAAATAACAATATAATGTCGAGCTTATATATATATCGACGTGTTGACATGTTGTGAATTTTGTGCTTGGGTTTCGTAGATGTTACATCATTAATTTTTCTCACATGCTATTTGCTCTCGTTGATATTCGTGGCGTATTTTCTTTCTTAGATATTCATGGAATATTGGTTCTCTTAGAGATTTGTGGCATATTTGTTGTCGTTGATATTTGTGGCATATTGGTTTTCTATTCAAAGCATATTTGTTTTTATATCTATTCGAGTTATATTTATTTTCTTAGATATTCGAAGCATATTTTTTTTGTAGATATTTGAAGCATATTTATTTTTGCGTAGATTTGTGGCATGTAAAATCGCATAGTTATTTGTAGAATACAAATTTGTGTTGTGATTTGTGACATATAAAATCGCATAGCTATTCATTGTATATAATTCATGGAATTCGAATTAGAATTATTATCAAAAAGCATATTTGAGTCTTTTACATTTCTTTTTGGGACAACGTATTGGCCTTTATCAAAATTTCGTGAAATTAAGAAGGAGGCCTACAGCCTTACCATGAGAGTTGAAAAACTTGCTGAATTAGTGACTTGATAGCTTAGTGTGTTAATGCACATAATGTCGATTATAGGAAGGGTTTCGTGGTGCCCATGGATAATTATGGAACATAATTGTCCCACCTTTATAAAATTCATAGAGATACTAGTCCCAACTTTCATCTGGAGTCGTAGTTTTAGTTTGTAGTTTGTATGTTGTCATTGCCTTTCTAGTTTATTCATAATTTATTGTTGTCTTTGTTCACTTACTGTTCTCATTGAAACATGTACTACTTTAATTCATTGTTATTTGTTGGTTGACATTCATCTACATGTGCATACATATTAAGTACCGCATAGTCTTGCTTTTATCGTGTTTGTTGATAGTCTAACCCATATTTGTTGCATATATTTTCTTACTTAGCTTATTTATTTTTATAAGTGTTAATGCGGGCTCGGAACTTACTTGATAGTTGTGGATATGTTCACTTGCTATTTTTCGTAGATGCCAGCTCGTAGGGGTATGAACTCGTATGCGTATGTGTTCTCTATTCATTTGATTTGAATGATAGGTACCAGCGCAGTTGAAGGTTTGTTGAATCATCGTGAAGATGGGATCAGGGTAGCACTTTTAATCTTCAAATATTAGTTAAGTTTGTCAAGTTAGATGTGTATTAAATTTCGAGATGATTTTCGAGTTGTATTAATTTGAGGATAATATTCGGGTAGTATGTATGTTCTTTTGCTGGATGAGCTTATCACTTGATTGGTATAAGTGCACTTGAAAATTTACTTTGGCTATTATGGGGTATGTATATAAATGTAAATGTTGGATTATTATAGTTGTTGTTATGTATAAATGTGATGTTGGAAGTTTGGTTGTAGTTCGAGTTGTTACATGGCTTAACAATTCTTTTTTCTTTTTTCTTTTTTCTTTTGTCCCTTTCCTATTTCTATTTCTATTTTATTTTTCTTTCTTTTACGATGTTCTTGGATTTGGTGAAAATTTGGAACGTAACAATTCTCCAATTCTCCACATGAAATGCACATAGCTACTATTTTGGTTGTAATGCCCAGGCACCATTTTCGGATCATGAAAATAAATCTTATATATGTAATTATAAAAATATGTTTGAAATTTTTTATTACAAAATTATATTTTTGTGGCTAAAAAGTGATGCATCGCCCTTACACCTATAAAAATAGAGTCAGACGCTCTTTTCTCATGTATTGGAAATAAATAAAATATAATTGAGGTTATTTTAATAATTAATGATAATAAAAATAGAAGCACATTTTAAAAATAATCCCAAATTCTTAAAAAAAAAACACTTGAATAAGCAACAACATATTATAAAAATATGTGCTCTAATATTTTATCAAACACTATTGGCTAGAGTTTTCAAGAAAAAAAAAAACAGAAACAACTGAGAAATAACAACCCTAAATTGGGCCATAGTTTGGGAATACCGGTACTTCTCAAAATCCGTTTGTCAAAATTGCTCCTAAAATTAGGTGTAATACTGGTGTTTAGTAAAAATAAAAAATAAAAAATTTACTTTGTAATTAGTGTAATTTTTAATAAAGTTTTAATTTTTATTGTAAAAAGATAAAAATTATTATATATGGAGAATATCATAAATATAAATAAGGTTATTATGTTAATAAATGATAGAAAAACAAAAGTAGCTATAGAAAGCACCTCCGTGATTGCTTCAAAAATCATTCTTAGAAAAGTAAAAGCTAATTATAAAAAATAGATATTTTTAAAATCTATCAAAAACTTCATATTACAATTAAAAAAAAAAATTAAAAACAACTAACAAAGGACAATACCCCCACTTGTCCATAGAGTTGATCCATAGACTAGAAGGAAGTTCGTTGTGGATAAGAGTGTGTATCGGTTCGAGTAATCCGAAATTCGAACCGATTTAATTCGGTTCCAACTTTTTAGTAACGGTTTAGGTTCGAGTTTAAAATCTAAACAATTTCGGGTTTTGTGAAATTCCGGATTCGACTTCGAATTTTCTAAAAAAATTCGGATTTAAATCCGAAACCCGAAATTATTAAATATTAAATTAAAAAATATAATTATGACATGATGGTGGTTTTTAATAAAACTTTGGGTTCGAATTAATGATAGTTCGGGTTCGGTTCGATTTTCAGATTCGGTCCGGCCTTCCTTAATTCTGATTTGTGAAATTTTGGGTTTGAGTTCGATTCTATAAAAAAATTTGTTCGGATTTCGGATTTTTGACCGAAGTGATGAAAAGTCCTAGTTGTGGATGATAAAAAAATTAAATAAAAAAATTATGAATTGATCCATGTGTGGTTACTAAGAGCAAATTAGTTTTTTATATGGGCTGATTTCTGTGCCGTTAGAAACAATGAAAGAATTATTTCCTCCATTATGGATTGAAAAATAATAAAATTTATGGAAATGAAATGCGTGTGATTTTATTCAAAGTAACTTGGTATTATTTTAATAATGTATGTTGCTATTATAACCATAATAGCGATTAATTAGTGCAATAGTGCTATGAGAGAGCAAAATCTATCATCTCTTAAAAGATTTGGTGAGCAAATCCATTACATTTTTTAAATAAATAAATATTTGTTGGACAGAATTTAGAATAGTCAAAACAGTAATTCTCAGTTAATTAAATAAATAAATAATTTTTGTGTAGCAGCTAAGAGGCTGGAATAGCTCACTTGGCTAGAGATATTTGTGGATGCAATTTTAAGCTCTTTATTATTCTCTTATTTTGGCCATATTTTATCTTTGTGGATGCAATTTTTATCTCTTTGCTTCTCTCTCCCTTTGATGTGGTCTTTCGAGCTCTTTATTTCTCTCTCGTATTTATGTGGCCATCTAAATTTTGCTTCAACGGTTAATTTTATTTTTAGAAATATGTATTTATCGTGCCAGTTGGATATGTGAATTTTTAGTTTTATTCAATTTATGTAGCACTTTAATCATGTATTGGTCTACTACTTGCATATCCCCAATGATTTACTCTTTTAGCTCTTCCGTTTCTCTCTTCTCTCGTCACTTTAGTAATTCGTAAAACATCAATTACGAAAACATTGATACAAAAAAACGTATACGATCTTATTTCAAAACCAACGCCTTCTAAACTTTCGTTCATACAAGATTTGGGATTAGTTGTCACTTAGTAGAGTAATAATATACGTACTGAAAATTAGATGCGGAAACACTATAGATACCAACATCATAGATCCTGTATATTGATCTTTTCCTTACAAACAGAATCAACATACGGGGATCTAACCACATAGATTTTCCTATAGTTTTAATATATGATTGTTGATACACGTTTCATTTTCCCAGTCATTAAGCTACAATTGTGTAGATGTTCTTGTAGTAACGATGTAACAAAATTGAAGTAAAAAAGTAAATCATCTACAAGAGATGAAAAATGAAGTACCTTGATTGCTCTTCTACTCTCAAGCTCTATAAGAAAGTCTGCGCTCCCAACTTTCGCCTCTTCTGTAACTGTACCTCCTTTCTCCACATCATTCGTGCCGCCTATATATACATGTATAGACTCGAAAGTGAGCAGAAGTTAAGCCACTTTCTAGAAAGAATGAAGCTATAACAAAGTGGTTGCATACCAATGCTTGAATTTGTTTCTTTCGACACATACGTATCTGCAGACCTATGAAACATTCATTTTTGGCTGATATAAAAAGTTTTTCACCAAAAAATGATACTACATAAATGCAGTAATTGAAAATAAATTGTACCCTTGTTTGTTTTCCTGATCGATTGAAATTTCACTAAGCTTGGATTTATTATCGACCAAATTAGAAGCATGAAAAGCCGAGCCAAGAGAAATTGCAATTAAGAAGGATCCAACACCGGGGAAAAGAATTTGAGCCTTATCGATTCTGTCGTCTAAGAAGTAGTTCAAAATCGTTCCTGAGGTAACAAAATCAAAACTATTCAAGAAATTTCAAGATATAGATTATGAAAGGTAATGGTTTTGGAAAAAGAAAAATAAACACGGGGGTGGATTAGCCCCTATAACAACGGTTATGCTCGAAGAGATGACCTCAACGACTGATAAACCGACAAGAGGCCAAGCATATTGTGTCGATGAATTTCCTACGCTGAGGACTATTCCACCATTCGTTGCAAACAAAACAGAAGGCCAATTATCCTGCGACCGAATGTTTTCAAAATTCAAGATCATGGTGTACATTTGATTGCAGATTAAATCAAATTGTAAAATAGATTGAATTCAATTTCCAAACCAAAAAGTTAAAAAGTCAGTGATAAATAAACGACATAAAAATGCGTTTCCTCTTCAATCAGCCGATAATCACAAGCCAAGTCATTAAATCCGTGCTTAAAAATAGCTTGCTACTTCCTCTTTACAAACGAATGGTTACACTGTATCCCCTTTTTTCATTTCTTTGTCTTTTTTTGTCAAACTAATTGAGCAAAAAATGATAAATCTAATAGAAAGTCGAAAGCTGTTGGAATGCAAACGGACTTGAAGAATTAGATGTAATTATCACATAGCACTTAGGTATTGTTTGTGTGCAATTATTAAGCTCAAGTTTTTGTGTTTTTTGCTTTAAAGTTGGATTGTGTTTGACTACTCATATTTTGAATTGAGATTTTTGCTATTACAGTCTAAAGAGCTATTTTTTTTTGCTTAAAAGTTGCAACCAAACACGCCCTTAGTATGATCTATTTATGTTACATACTTATCTGAAAAATTAGAGTAACTATAAAAGTGTTTCTATAAAACCTGAAGAATGCACATTGAACTGCACAATGAAGACTAAACTCAGAAAGTTGATGTAGAAAATTAGGCTGAGTGTTTCCGATTTGACCAAAAGTGAAAGCGATGATCACAGCGGCCGATAGTTCGTGATCGTGTAGTCGAGATACATATGCTGAGGAAGATGTCCCCTTCGTTCTAGAAGAGTCATTATAGCGGCTAAGTTCCCAAAAAAACTAGAGAAAATAGCATACACACAATAGCACCCCCCCCTACTCTCCACCAAATACATCTTCGATATTTTGACACTCTAAACAAAATTCTTAAAATATAGAGTTATCAAATAGAATCTGCAACAGAGTTTTATAATTTTTGCTTTTGTGCAATAATTATCTTTGCACCTGTTTGTCATTTTTGTTTATTCCCATTGATCTCTGTGAACAAAAGAAATTCTAGCTAGACTTTTAGTGTACATTTTGAATTTCTATTTTATTTCACACCATAAAATTCACACTACACAAGCATACAAATTAAACTTCTGTTAGATTATATTAGTTTATGCACTTCTATGTAATTCTATAATTACTTGTTTAGTACACATGAGGGCTATATATATTGTACATATTATTTCATAATGATATACAGCATTATTATTGTTCATATTTTAACATGATATCAAGCCGTCGATCTATACATACCTAACAAAACCCTAAAACATAACCTTGCTATTACCTTATGCTGCCACCTACCATCTTGTCCTGCAGCATCAACACGACGGTCGGACATGCCTCTTCTTCTTATTCTTTCACTCTGCTTGATTATTTTCAAGGACTACTGATTCTAATAACAGGTCTAATGTTCATGTTGGGTGATATTGCATGTCGTTAGGCTAGAGACGCAACTGCTCGTAGCATGACAGGAGCTTCCTTGCATGCCAGTTCATCCGCGGTTGAGGTGCAATCCTCGTATTTTGATTTATCTACTAACTTTGCTGGTATAACATCTGATACTCTACTTGCTCATAACTATTAGATTATAGATTCTGAGCGCTTCACAACATATATCTTATTTCTCACTAACAACCATAGTTTCTTTTCTTGGTAATAAATCTTCAAATTTGTAAATGTTTCCCCCCTAACATTATTATTACTCTTCATATTTTAACAACTTCTCTATTTCTAAAAATCACTTAAAATTTCCACAAAACATCGTTTCAAGGAATGTCAAACAAAAAATATACCTTGTGATTCAAGATCAAGGCATCTTGAACTTCCGATGGCTAGGAAAATAGACTCTACCAGGCTACTTTGTTGTGATATTCTGGATGGAATTTCTAACTTATGTAATTGTTGTCGTTTTTTATTTCTCTAAATAAATGATAAGTACCTTTGTAATTAGAAAATCAAACAAAAACGTTCACGATTTCTCTCTTAAGAAAAACATGGCACTTTCCTTCTTCACAATTATCACCTTGGCGATAACGGATCGATTGTTCCCAATATTGCATTACTGTAGCATTCATCTTATTGTTATCGACGTTAATTATTCATCATTTCCCTTATGCAACTGTTTGTACTTGTATTTCATATTTGTATTATGAGGAATAAAAGTAGAGTGGCTTATCTATTTTCAGTCGATGTTTTTGTTTCATATCTAATACAGATTTAATTTGGCTAATAATTATGGTCACATGAAGAATATATGTAGAGCATAGAGGTTGTACTTTCTTGTTTTATTAGTTCATCTTAGTAATTTTTGTTTTGCTCTTTTGATCCAATTTACATAACCGAATAAAAAAAGTACATCCAGTGCTATATTAAAAACCAAGATATAGAAATTCTCAAGAAGGAAAATGAAATTACTGATATATGTCACAGTAGTGATGATTCATGAATAACTTGCTTCTATATGTATCTAGAAAGTTATCCAATTTTGATGCTTTACACAGAAATAAAACCTGAATTACAGATATATTTTAGTTTTTCCGATGCCCTGATGAAGCCATTAATACGCCAACTGCAACAATGAACATAGAGAGCATGCCTGCAAGCATTATATACGTACGTTTCGATGATCTCCTATACTCTCCAAACAGAAGAATACCCCAAAATGTGCTCACAAGAGGAAGTGCCTGTTCATATCAACCCAAAAAAAAAAAAAATTCAAGGCCAGAACAAAGCAAATGAACACGATCTTCGATTCAAATTAACATGCGTTGTGAATTATATAGAGTTAACTTAGTCAAAGAAAATAAAAATAAAAAATACTATATTTTATCCCTAATTGCAATATATGTATTTGAAGTCTGACCTGAACAGCGTCAGCAGCAGCATAGCCAGCAGCTTGGCCTCCCATAAACTGGAGACCATTTCCGAACCCACAAAGAAACCCTGCCAAAAATGCCCAACCCCGACCGTTCCAGTCGGATAAATAGGCTCTTATCGACGACCTCGGCAAGTTCAAGACAGGCCGATAGAGGAAAGTTATGTTCAAGATAATAGCGATTACGAAACAAGAGACTGAAAAGTAGAAGAAAGCAGTGTAGACACTCAAGTGAGGCACACCGTGTCTCAATGTGTGCCACTGGTCGTTTGTCGCCAAGTTGAATGCAGGTGAGAAAAGAGAGAAGCAAACACCGGCGAAGAAAGTTATGGCCAATCCGATCAGCATGTTCTTGCCAAATACCTAAAGTTGTATTTTTTGGGAAAAAAGGGCAAATGAAAATAGGAATGCTGATTAGCATTTACCTAGCGCAAAAAAAGAGCTAAAACTTTCATACATACAAGAGTCGTGATCTAGTTGTTAAGTCTCTATGGTATGCTTGTATAAAAATTTCTTATAGCGATGTTTTATCAAAATTGAAGTAGAAAACAAATCATCTAAACAAATGAAAAATGTAAGAGTATTGATATACTTACAAAAAATCATGTTTACAAACTGTACAAACACTTATGCGGTAATCTTGTGCATTGATCTTCAGAAATAAGATCAATGCACAGGATATTCCAAAATGAAATACCTTAATTGCTCGTTGTTTCTCAAGCTCTATAAGAAAGTCTGCACTCCCAACTTTCGCCTTTTCCATAACTTTACTTCCTTTCTCCACATCGTTCGTTGCGCCTATACATACATGTATGATGTATAGACTCAAAAGTAAGCAGAAGTTAAGCCACTTTCTCAAAGAGAATGAAGCTGCAAGAAAAGAGGTTACATACCAATGCTTGGATTTGTTTCTTTCAATACATAAGTATCTGCAGCCCTGTCAAAAAGTTGTTTTCGGCTGAGATGAATTTATCTCATTGCAGGAGAACCAAATGCATATTCCAAAAATAATACGTAATGTAGTGATAAAAAAATAAATTGTACCCTTGTCCATTCTTTTGATCGATCGACAATTTACTAAGCTTGGCTTTATTATCAGCCGAGTTCGAAGCATGAACAGCCGAGCCGAGACAAACTGCAATTAAGAAGCATCCCACACCGGGGAAAAGAATTTGAGCCTTATTGATTTTGTCGTCTAAGAAGTAGTTCAAGGTTGTTCCTGTGGAAACAAAATTAAAACTAATTATGAAATTTCAAATTATAGATTATGATAGGAATTGTTGTGGGAAAAAATGTATTAGATTATATAGCAGGTGGGATTAGCACCTATAACAACGGTTATGCTCGAAGTGATGACCTCAACCACTGATAAACCGGCAAAAGCCCAAGCGTATTGTGTCGATAAATTTCCTATGCTGAGGACTATTCCACCAGCCATTGCAAACAAAACAGAAGGCCAATTATCCTGCAACAGATTACTTTTAAACTTCAAGATCAAGCTGTTCATTACACTGCAGATTAAATTAAATTGTAAATAGGTTTAATTCAATTTCCAGACCCAAAAAAAAATAAAAAATTAAGCACGAAATGATACATCTAGGGTATGCTTGCTTGCAATTTTCATGGAAAAAACCTAGTTTTTCTCTGACTAAATAAAATATAGATGCATCCATCTTTATGTCAAACTCAACTTAAAAGCTCATCATCAAATGCATTCCAGCAGAAAAAATCAAGCTTAAAATCTGCAACCAAACAAGCCTCTAAAATAACATTCAAAACGCATTGTAATGCGAATGGACTTTGAGGATGACATGTATTATCGCATAAACCTTATCGTGATCTATCTATATTATATACATGTCTGAAAATTAGAGTAACTACAACTCTGAAACCCAAAGAACCAATATTGAGCTGCACAATGAAGACTAACCTCTGAAAGTTGATGTAGAAAATTAGGCTGAGTGTTTCCGATTTCACCAAAGGTGAAAGCGATGATCACAGCGGCCAATAGATTCGTGATCGTGTAGTCGAGATAGGTATGCTGAGGAAGACGTCCCCGCCTTTCAAGAAGAGTCATTACAGCGGGCCATGTTCCCAAAAAACACAGAGAAAATAGCATACATACTATAGCACCTCCCTTGCTCTCCACCAAATACATCTTCAATATTTCGACACTCTAAATAAAATTCTTCGAATGTAGAGTGATCAAATGGGATCTGCAACAGAGTCCTAACGAATCGAAAAATGAGATTTTTTTAATGCTCTTTGGAAAACATGACATATTAATGAATTACAGTTTAGTAATTGAAGTATTACAGAGTTCAAACAAATCAAAAATGAGATTTCCATTAGCCACTTAAGACAGCATTATTTGCCTATTTTGGTACAAACAAATGAATGATTTCTAGTTAAGTACTATGTGAAGATGAAGAATTTATGCTCAGTAAAGGCCAAAAAGAGTGTTGCTGCTTTCAAAAGTTGCTATTGAAAGCTGGAAATCAGTATTTTAGAAATTTTAGAAGAAATTATAGTAAATTTTAGCTTTCACAAAAGACCAAAAACAGACATAATTCGGTGAAATGCAACTAGTATTATAGACTATAATTTTTTTTTTAACTAGCCATGAACAGAAAAAATACAAATCAAACATAGCCTTAATAAGCATAGCCAACGTAACACACGCAATGCATATGCAATGTGCCTTACAACATGTATAAATGAACAACGTTAAATAAGAATCAACTTAAAAAATAAAATTTGAACGAACAGTATGTATGCATCAAACACAGAAACTTCGTGTGCAACATATATTTGAGAAAGTTTCTAAATGAAAAAAATATAACCTTCAAGCTCCTATCCTGTAAATTTTGTTTTTCTTTAGTACATGTGGAATGTAGTCTATAAAGAAAAAGAGAATTTATTAAAGAGAAAGGAGAAGAGTGCTGTCATTAGAAAGAGAGATGGAGAGAGAAAGAATGAGAGAGATATGTGGGGTAAATATGGGGACGGATAACTACAGTGCATGTTTTATGGGATGATGGATTATATTGATTTTACTATTATACTCTTCCAAAAAGATGAATTATTCTTGTACAAATTTATAAATTTTGAATAAATAAGGGCCAATTTGGATGTATAAATTGTTTGCGCAGTTTCAGAGGGAGAAAATAGATTTTCAATTATATATATAATAGTATTTGAATTGAATTTGTAAATTTATCCATCAGTGTGGATAGCAATTTTGAAACACAAAATTTGACGCAGTTTCACAATGCTCCAACTTTATAATATAGACTAGCCAAATAAGGCATGATAAAAAAATTCTTCAACTTTTAAAAATTAAAATGGACTAATTGACTAATATATTTGAAAATTTTTATGATAAATCAAATACAGTAAATATCTTCTTGTTGACCTGTCAAATATAAGTGGGCTGTATACAGCATGAAAGATACTATTATTCAAGAAAAAGAAAGAAAGAGAGACAGGAACACTTTCTCTATAAGACAAGAACAGAAATATTAATTCCGCATGTACAATCCATTTCAAGCAATTGTGACATATATTTGTCAATATTATAAAAGAAAAATGATTCATAAACCAAAAACTTTACAAACACTTATTGTAAATTCTATTTTTAAGGAAGAAATATCAACTCATTGGATGTAACAAGATAGATGTTCGTATATAATTTTCTATATCATTGCCCTGTTATCATTCTGGGACCCAAGAGTTTAAAGGAGGAATCATATTATCCTATATAGCATTTTTTTTTTTTTGGGACAAACTACAATAGCATAAAAAAATTTCAACAATTACATAGATATTTCACGAAACCGCTACTGCCTAATATAATTTAGGAATGAGATTTTATACATACACAGTTCTACATAACACCAGACATGTGTTGATACGTAGGAAAGAGAATAATTTTTTAAATTTATGTTGATTTTTTTTTCTATGTGTAATACTTTCTATCATAATACGTGCCATTGTATGTAAAAAATTCCTAGTATGAATAAAATTTTAGTCCTATAATTTATCACCACTGTAGCCAAAAAACGAAAGAGAGAGAGAGGGAGAGAGAAATAACCTTATCAAGTATTAGAAAAACTTTGGAGATGATATTGTGCAAATGTGAAAGAATTTATATTGTAGAAGGTGGGTTGTGATTTGATTTTGGAAGGGATTGATTTATAGAACCTAGATAAATGGAAACTCCTAACTAATAATTGAGTTACAAATCATGTTTGACTTGTTAATTCGAATTATGAAATAAGTAGTTAGTATTTATAATATTTTATTTTTTGCATATTTTTATTAAGATATTTTTCATTAAAACGTAACTTTTTTTTATTTATTTACAAAAAGTACATATTAAATAGCGATATATAAATAAAAATTTTATTTTAATTATTATTTTTAAATAAAAAAATTAGCTAAGACATAAAACAAACCAAAGATTAAAACATAGCCTCTTAAGATGAGAGGGTGCGAATAAGTTGGAATCTTTAATGAATATTCAGCCGTATCTCTTTGTTATTTTCCTTTCGAAAAAATGTGAGTGATAGATACAACCAGGAAATTTGGATTCTTCAACACATCAATGTTAATGGGCCCACTCATCAAAAAAATATTATGGAGTCAAATTCACCAATGGTAAAATCGTGTGAAATTGGAGAAAATATCAATCAATTAATTAATAAAAATTAGGATTCGGGGATGATAAAAATTAATTTTTCAAAATTAAAGTGAACTAATTGACTAATATATTTGAAAATTTTTATGGAAAATCAAATACAGTAAATATCTATCTTCTTGTTGACCTGTCAAATATAAGTGGGCTCCTATGTGACATGAAAGATATTATTCAAGTAAAAGAATAAATAACTGAACTAGATTAATCTATAAAATCTATAAATTTAGAATAAATAATGGAAAAAATAGGCATATGAATTATTGACCTAGCTAATGAGAGAAAAAATACCTTTCAGAGCCATCCGGCGCTTTATATATAAGATAATAATAAGAACAGAAATATCAATTAATTCACCATGTACAAGCAATTGTGACATATATTTGCTTATATTATTATAAAAGAAAAATTATTAGAGTATGTATGTATAGATTGGGATATTATCCCACAAGTAGAGAAATGAAAAATATGCAATCTCTCCCAATCTATTCATACATACTCTAACAAATTGATTCATACTGTATCGAAATTTTACAAATACCAAATGTAAATCCTATTTTTACGAAATAAATATCAACACACATGATGTAATCGCATAGATATTCATACACAATTTTTAATATCATTGCCCTATTATAATTTATCACCATTGTAGCAAAAAAACGAAAGAGAGAGAGAGAGAGAGAGGGAGAGAGAAATAACCTTATCAAGTATTAGAAAAACTTTGGAGATGAAATGGTGCAAATGTGAACTCTGAAATTGCAGATAGAGAGGGAGAGAGAGTTTATATAGTAGAAGGTGGGTAGTCATTTGGTTTTGGAAGGGATTGACTTATTAGAGCCTACATAAATGGAAACTCCTAACTAATAATTGAGTTAGAAATCATGTTTGACTTGTTAATTCCAATTATGAAATAATTAGTTAGTATTTATAATATTTATTTTTTTTGCATATTTTATTAAGATATTTTTCATTAAAAACTTTAAAGGTTTCATTTATTTATTTATTAAAAAATATATTTAATAAGAATATATAAAAGTAAAATAATTATTTTGATTACATTTAAATAAGAAGAGAAAATTTACTCATAATAACATGAGATAAAACAAGAAAATAAAACATAGCCTCTTAAAATGAGAGGGTGCGTTGTATTGGAATCTTTAATGAAGATTCTGCCGCATCTCTTTTGTCATTTTCCTTTTGAAAAATGTCTAGTCGTAGATAACCACGAAATTTGGAGTAAAACACTTGGAAAAAATATCAATTAATTAATAAAAATTAGGATTCGGTGATAAAGATCATGGCTGCTCCTTTGAGCTACTCCTGGCCGTTCGATATAACACTGAAGGCCCAGATTAAAATATTTGTCATGCATAAAATTTAATTGAAAAAAAAAAAATCATCTAGTCGAAGCCATTAGCATTTTATCCGACAGACCAGAGTAATATGCTCTTAGCTCTAGATTTGAATGACAAGAATGTAATCCTCTTCGGCATTGTGATCTACAAATGATCTACTGACAATATACAATCTGAGAACTAATTCACGTAATCACGTATCAAAAGGCGTACAACTCCATCGTTATATCATTCATGTCGTGATTCTACTTTTAAGAAAAAAAATGAACGCGTAAGATCTAACCAATGCAAGTTCCTCTCGAACCAAAAGATAGGATCATACCACTAGACCAAATTATATTTTTACTTTGTTCGTATGGACGGCTCAATACACAAAACTCTAGCATGCAAGACCTGAAAAAGTATAATGTATGCAACCTTACCAAACATATATGTTCTTTCCATTTTTGCTTTTGCTTCATGTAACACAAATTATATATTTTCCCATATTTGACTTATTCTAGCCAATATTAGTAACAACTCCACACCACAAGGATAACAAGGAATCTTTGTTCCTCCAGAAACAACTAAAAGAAGAACACAATATAAGTCATAAGAATCAAAGGTAAATTCTCTGGAAAAATAGCATAAACATTGTTTGAGAATTAAAGTTGTTTTCCAAAAAAGAAAAAACAAAACCAAGGAAATATCAACAAACTAGTAACGCACCTCATCGAATCCACTAAGAATTATAATGTTTGTATTCTGTGACCAACATGCCGAAAACGGGAGCAAATTGTTAAAATTTGCAGGGCAATTTGGTTCAAACGCAAATGAACCAACAATTGACAGGGAGAACAAGGTTGCATTTCTTCACAAACCAGAAAAAGGAAAAAGGATTCTAGCTTTCACCATAGAGTCCAGGTGACATTAACCATGCAGTATAGAAAGTAATATACTTAAGCATCTGAGTCCTCTTTCCCTGCTATGTCTTTCATATAGTTCCCAAGAAGCCTCTGATCAAACACCAGGTTAGGTATCTGGAAACACAAAAAAGACTTCTTAATACATCCAGCCCAATTTGCGCATGCACACAGACACGGGGAGAGAGGTGTTTACCTTGCTCCCGAAGAATATTTTTGTGTTGTTAGCAATTGCTTCGATAAATTTGAGCTCCAAGAATTGTGGAGTGAGTTTCAATTTGTTTGCTTCTGCTTCTTTCAAAGCTCTGAATTATCACAAATACCAATCATAGATTAATCTGTAACTCCCACGTTTAAAGCCAAAAAAAAAAAAAAATAATGAAAAATGAGTATGCATAGAACTAATGGTGGTAATTGTGTTACCTATAAAAACTAGCATCAGCCAAACTCTTCTCGCGAGCATTATACATTTGGTTTGCAATTTCATCTTCTTTCCTAGCACTATCCTTTTCCATCAATTTCTGCTCCATTTTAATCTTGCTTACATGTGCGTTCTTCTCAGCTTCGCTTATAGCAATCTTTTTCTGTGTCTCAGCTTCTTTTTCGGACACTCTTTGTTTCTCAATGGCAATCAAAACCTAGACAGAGGCAATAATAAGTTTAAACAAACTTACAAGGCCAAGTTCTTTTTTCTTTTCGAGAGAATACTAATGTGGTTCAAATTCAATCCGCAAGACAACAAACGAAACATATTCGAAATTGCAAAATTACGAAATCAAATGTAATTCCATGGCAAAAGTGTAGAAAATTGCCTACCTTTACCAGCCTCAAACAAAAGAAGGCCTTTCACGCATTATGATTTCAAGGTACAAATAACATCGACCTAACATCTTCAAGTTTGGTGAAAGAAAGGCTAAATGACAAAAAAAACAAAGTTATAGACTTGTTTGGTTATATGCTCGGAATTATCAGTTTGTCTTGTACTTGTGTTAAATGATGTTAGGTTGTATGCTCGGAATTACCAATTTGTGTTGTACTTGTATTAAATGATGTTTGGCTACATGCTCAGAATTATCAGTTTGCCTTCCGCTTTTTAAATGATTTTGAGACAGAAAAAGTGAAAGGTTCCATAACTACTTCGTGTTCTAGTTAACAGATATCTATGTGAACCCCTTTCTAAAACTAACAAAAACAATGTTTTATAGATTTCTAGAACTATGTTGTTTACTAGAAAATTTGTGGATGCTGTTTGAGGATCCAAATCGTCTAACACATTTTCTTGAAAGTGTTTCTATTTTCAAAACCTGAAAACAGTTTCAGAACAAGAAGCAAACACGAACTTAATATCTCCAGTTCTTAGTCGAATGGGAAAAAAAAACACAAAGGTAGCACCTTGGTACGTTCCTCTTCCATCTGAACAAAGTTCTTTCTGATACTATCAGGTATGGTGGGTTTGGTGACACGAACACTGATAATCTCAATACCCGGAGCATAGCGTGTGCAATCAGCTTGGAGCGCATCTTTCATTTTCTCATCAATCTGAAAATAAAGCATTTCATCATAAACTGGTTTGCAAAACAAAAATGTTGAGGCGTAAGTTGAGCAGCTTGAGCTATCTTAAATTCTCATTTCTAATAATTTCCTAACTTAGTAAAGCATGCATTAGTTACATCAACATAGCATAGAAATGGTTAGAGGTAGTATAACAAAATTCAATTCTTAAAACTGCATGCAAAAGCGAAGCCTAATTTCCTACGAGGTTACTGTGAATCTTACGTACAGCCCTTCCAAGTACATTTAGTTGCTGACAAAAAATTGACCTCTTCTCACCTGATCAAACATATCGATATAAACTTGCTGGAGAGAATGAGCACTGCAGAACTGATTGATCTCATGGTGAATCTTGTCATAAATCCACGTGTTATCATAATGTACACCATAATCACGCAGTGTTTCATAAACGAAGCCCTTATTAAGGCGATTAACAACCTGGAGACGGGATCATTTAAACAGTAGTTTACTATTAAAAGCAAGAAAGACATAATTATGCTGTCCAAAACAGAGAAAAGACTGAGGCTTACCTCAATTTTCTCAAAGTTGATCATTACACCGCCTTTTGTACCACAAGGTATATCCCTCACCTACATTAGATGAGGTTATTGGGTTTCTGCAATATCTAAAGTTTGAAATCAACCCCTCAATCTCTATAACAAACGGAATAGAAAACAAAACTTACAAGGTCTGTTTGCAAGGTAACTTGAATGGGCTCAAACTGGGTAATCAAAGGCAACTTAAAATGAAAACCTATAAAAAGAAAAACAGATTAGTTCAAGCTAGATGCCAACAATCGGCAAATCTTATCATTTAACTAGAACGTCATGTTTTAAGAAGATAAAAATGGATGCAGTCTAAACCTGGTTCTGTAACCGTTTTCAGAAGGGCACCTCCCCTCCAGTAAACCCCTATATGACCTTCTGGAACTTGGTGTATAATTGAATAGTTATTTCCTAATGTTGATACTGTTACCTGTAAATATATTGCCGCAATTTATGAGCTTTGCACAAAACTACAAGTTCAGTGGCACGAGTTTGCAGACTTCTGAATTAAGATAACTGAAAAAGCTTAACAAATTAATCAAACTGAAAACCACAAAAATTACAAACAACAAGAAATCAAAGTATAAATATTCTCAAATGTGATTTTTTTTTAATTTAAACATCAATTTTTTTAAAATTGTCAGGCTAACACACAAAGTAATCTCTGTCTTGACTCCTCAAGGAGTTGTACATAGCACATGCGCCATAAGCCAAAGAATAAAGAAGGGAAAAAGAAATAAAAGTGGAAGATAAATGTATAAAACTTAAAGGGTCATTATATCAAATTAAATTATGCGATGAATGGCAGCAGAAACGTGGTGGGCTCATAACCCATAGGTCCCAGGATTGAAACCTGGCTCTGATAAAAATATCTTCAACAAAGAAAAGGAGTGTTTTCCTTTTGAAAACACTCTTTTTACCTTTTCAAAATTTATTTCCTAATGAAAACACAGTTACATGTAATACATCATCACAACTTATAAGCTTTCCATAAGCTAAATGTTCAATGGCATGAGTTTCCTGATTTCTGAATTAAACCAACTGAATGCAAAAGTCTGAAAACAACAAAAATCACAAACATCACGAAATCATCTTATCAATGTTTGTAACTGGGATAATTTAGTCTAGAAGTTAAATCTTTTTAAAATTGTCAGTTTATAACATAAAAAGTGAACTACCAGTCCTAAATCCTCAGGGAGTTATACATGCACCATAACCAAAAACAGAAAAGGAAACAGAATTAAAAGCAGCTGATAAGTGTTGGGAAAAGGGATCATACTATCACATTAAATTATAAGATAGCTAGCAAGCATATCAGAGTGGCACAGCGGAAGCATGGTGGGCCCATAACCCACAGGACCCAGGATCGAGACCTGGCTCGGATAAATATTTTTTCAACAGAGAAAAAAGCTTCCCTCTATGAAAACTCAAAACAAATGAGACAGTTTACAAGAAGGAGTTAATTAAGTGCAACTTTTTATTCGGGAATACACTGCAAAGTGAACAAATGAGATAGCTAGCGAGGAGGAGTTAATTAAGTGCAATCTTTTTATTTGGGAATACACTGCAAAGTGAACAATGTGAAAAGTGAACCTGCCAGTTACTTCAAGTTCAATAGAAGGCAACAATCATAAAGATTCCAAGGAATAAATATAAAGTCCATACCTTTTTTTCGTTACAAATAAACTCTAGAATGTGAGTGGTGAGGAATATGATACATCTTAGGTAATCTAACTT
>MKEJ01092586.1:0-18008 GCA_001753735.1 Embelia ribes
AATCTCAAACACTGGTTCAGGTTCAGGCTCTGCCACAAGCTCAAGGCCAGGCACAACCGCAATCCCTCCAGAATGTAAATCCACAGTATCAAATTCCCAATTCAACACAACCTCCCGCACAGATGATGCCACAAGCCCGCCCGCCATCTCAAGGCTACCCACATCCACTCCCTCAGTCCTATGCTGGAGGACAACCCCATCAACAGCCTCGACCTACTCATCCTCAATCACAACCAATGCAATTGCCCCAATTTCCACAGCCTCAACCTCAGATGCAACAGCATCATCCACAGATGCGGCCTCCACCCCATCCTCAGGCTCACCCTCAGCATCAAACACAACAAACTCAGGTTCATCCCCATCAACCCATGAATCAGGCTCTCAATCCAAGTGTTCAGCCTCAGTCACAGCAGTCATTAGCACATGCAGTCTCAGGTCATAACTCGTATCCACAACCACAGGCTCAACAGCAAATGCAGATGGGGGCTCAACAACGCCCTAACTTACACTCCCAAAGTGGGACTATTCCTCAGCTTCAACCCCATCCACAGGGTCAGTACCCTCCACAACTTCCTCCAATGGGTGTTTCACAATCTCATCCTCCAGTGTCAAATCAGCAGTTGCCTCCTCAGGGTCAGGTTTCGGGTATTCCTCCGGTGCAACAGCCGCCTGTTAATCCTTATGGCCAGCAACCTGTTCATCCTGCAATGCAGCCAATACAGCAAGTTATGCCTCTGCAGCACATGCCACAGCTTCATGTGTTTTCAGGGCAAGCATCAGGACCTGTTCAGAATCAGCTATATCCACGTGGTCAACACATGCAATTGCCACCACCGCCTCCTTTGCACCCTCAGTTACATTCCCAGGTTCCTTCTGGTTTGCAACCTCAACAGCATCAAAATTATTCTACAAGGCCTGTAATGTCAAATCATGAGACACGACCTCAATCCTTCGCACAATCTCCTGCCGGATACCCTGGTCAAGCTCAAGCCAGGCCACTCCATGTTGGTGCAAACCAGCAACTTTCAAATCAAAACCATCTAATAAGAACTAATAACCCACTTCAGAAAAATGAATCCCCTTCTCAGAGAACTGCCGAAAAGGAACTTAATGGTTTGGTCCCTGTATCTAGTATGGGAACTGAATTTGTTGAAGGAAAAAATCTGAAACCAGATAGAGATGCCAAATTGGGTGGAAATGAAGATGCTAATGGGCAGTCTGATATGCTTGACAAAAATACAGGTGCTGAATTGCATAAGGAAGAAAATGCTTCAGCACAACCTACGACTAATGGCGCTAAATCCCATGAGACCGTTGTTGCAGATCCTAAAGATGGTGCTGATGTGTCTCAACAACGCGAGAAATTGACATTAGGTGATAATGCAAAGGAAGGTGGGGCTGATATGGGAGCTCAAGTAGTTCCACTGGCGTCAGCTCATACATCTGGCAGTTCTGTTAAGCCCGAGGAAAAAAATTTTGGTCAATCACATGGCCAGGTGCTAAACAAGGTCTCTACCCAGCCTACTCATTCATTTCCACCTGCTGATCAAGGCAGGGGTCCAGATTTTCCCATGCAATACCCTCCATCGCATCAACAAGGGCCTGCTGGAACAATGTTGCAACCAACATTTCCTCCTGGGGTTCAACATCATGCCTACGTGCCAGGACAGCTTCCCAATATGTTAAGGCCCCAAGGTCCTGGACAATTACCTCAGTCAGGACCTCCTTTTAACTTACCTCCCGATCATTTTCAGCACCCAACAATTGGAAGGCCTCCTAGTCAATTTGGTCCTCATGACAGAAATTTTGAGCTTCAACATACCGGAGGCCCAAGGATGCTTTCAGGTGAACCTACTGGTTCGTTTAACTCTTTGGGTGGATTTGCTGGAAGGACACCCCTGTATGGAACTGGAGGGAAAATTGGTCAGCAACGTCCTATTGGTCCCACAGGCAATGAAATCTTTCCAGACCCTCGGCCTCGTTACTTAGATGGACAATCTCCTGGTTCTAAGTCCCAGGCTAGGAACTTGAAAGAGGCTGTGGGTACAGATTCCTCAACAGTTGGTGTGCAGGATGAAAGGCTCAATCCTTTGACAGACCGTGGTGAGATTGCAGAAAATATGAAACAATTACCCTAGGCACACTAAGTTTAGATTGGATCACCCAAATTTTTAGGAACTTACAATTCATCAATCAAATTTAATGAAACGGTCCTCACCCTTTTTTCTTTTTGGTTTGATTTTGTTTTATGCATGCTTGTGTTTTTTGTTTTATGCAGTGTCTAGGATCCTTGACAAGGAACCATTTGGACTGAATTCAGATACTAGATTGAAATTAGAACCTGGTGCTGCGGGTGCTCACGGATATGGAGGGCATCACATGGACAGATTTGCTTCAAGAAGCCCAGGTAGAGAAAATGCTGGTTTTCCACCTCATGATTTTGGCGGTCTTCCTGGTTTTCCTCATAATCAGTCAAGCCTGGGCAGTTTTGAGGGCCGTGAATCTCGCCCGTTTGATGGAGGTCCCAGGCCGTTTAAGTTTCCTTCAGATCCAGCTGGCAACTCATTCCATGAAAGTAGGTTTCCTACACTACCTGGCCACTTCCATAGAGGCGAGCTAGAGGGGCCGGGGTTTATGCGAGGAAGTGAATTTCAGGGCCCCCGAAACTTACCTGGTCATTTGCGTTTTGGCGATCCCACTGGTTTTGGTGATTTTCCTGGTCCTGCACGTAGGGGGGATCTGGGCGCTCCAGAAAACTTCCCTCGTCATCGTCCTTTTGGCGAACAATCTGGAGGTAACGTATTGGGTCATCCAAATCTTGTTGACCATGGGTTTAGGAGCAGTTATCCTTCTGCGGTACGTGCAGCTAGCCTTTCAGTTTATTTTGTTCTTACCTTGCCCTGGTTTTCCCCTTCCATTTTTGAACTTCTTGATATAGACCTTTATTGCAATAGAGCCTGAAGATTCTTTTCTTATTTGTATATGGATGAGAATACGTTTGGTTTGGCTTCTTGATTTCGTGGACATCTTCAGGGTGGCTTGGATCCTTTCGACAACTCAAGGAAGCGGATGCTTCCTAACAATGGGTGGTGTCGCATCTGTAAAGTTGATTGTGAAGGTGTGGAGGGGTTGGAGCTGCATGCTCAAACAAGGGAACACCAAGAGATGGCCATGGATATGGTACGAAGCATAAAGCTGCGGAATGCAAAGAAGCAGAAGTGAGTAGCAAACTATTTTGCATAATGAAATTTTAACTATCAGAAAACTTGCAGATTAGTTTTTGGCATTTGTTTATGCAGAGTTTCCAATGACCGTTCTTCACTTGAGGAGCCAAGCAAGCGGAGAGGTCCTGGTCATGAGGTTCGTGGCAATAGGCGTTGAGTTGATATATCATGATGCAAGATGGAATAGCGTAAAGCTCTTTCTTGAATGAGATGAGAGTTTCACCTTGGTACTTTTACCATTAGAGTTATAGGTGATTCACCCTTCTCTCACTTTTTTTCATTGAGGTAGTTTTTTGCTAGTTTTTTTATTTCCATCTGCTTTTCAATTTGGAGCTTTGGTTAAGTTGGTTTCATCCGACATTATTTTGGAAGAATGTGCTCATAGATGTGACTGCATTAGTTTAAAGCCCAAATTCTGTTTTGGGTTATCTTAGTAGCTCTATTTCCTATGATTGACTGGGCTAATCCGTTGTTATGCTTTTGTACCAATATCGTTTCGCTATTATTTGCTGCTCTCTCTTCTCTCTTTTTGGCATTTTGAGTGTGTTAGCTTTAATTTTGTATTAGCTGCCTGAACATGAAATTTGGTGCACCCTTGTTGCTAATGCTGGATGGAAACTTCTATTAGGACTGACTTTTGCTTGTCCCAGCACAATTAAATAAAATAAAATAAAAGACAGAAACACATTACCAGCTTTAGAGCCTCATCCTCTTTTGTTGTACTTCTCCTTTTCTATATTGAAATCATTTGCCTTCGGCAGGACTGGATTGCTAGTTGGAGTCAGCTTTCTTTAGTTCTGCTTAATAATGGGAAAGAAAGGGTGCTAGGATTGAATTGACTTGAGAGCACATACGTCCTTCAAGTAATCTAATGAATCTTTAACTTTAATATAACAATAAAAAGAATCTAATGAATCTGAAGAGAGAAATGTACACTATATATTTGATAAAAGTACATATAAGAACTTCTACATGACATCATACCCCTAGTAGTCATGAAAGTGTGAATTGATTGTGCAAGGTTGATTTGACTCTTAATTCAGAAGATACATTCAACAGAGAAGAAAATAGTTAATGGTCTAGTTGTCCTTTGAATAATGGACTTGTTTTCTGAAGAATGTTTTCATTCAGTGCTCTTTCTGTTAGGTTAAAAAATACAATACGATAGCCTAATGCACCAACTGCCATGTTTGCACTTCTGCTTACTGTTTATAACTCCTTCCTAAGTGGCATGAGCTCCTTTCTCTTCCACAGGGACATCACTAAGCTAGATTGCACCATATGAGATGCATCTTAGTAGTTGCTCTATCTCATCTAGTAAACTTCAACTCGCGTGGGCACAAATACTGGAAATGAGAAGTAGTTACCTGGTATCTTAGAAGTTTTGACATGGATATAACTTCTTGTGGCTATGAACAAATGATATGATAAATGGAACTACCTGTAAAAAATGTACTAGCGTGTTCAAGAAGACATTAGGAGAGAGCCTTTGATGTTTATTTGTGAAGACTTGTTCTATACGGGATTTTAAAGCAATTAAATTTCTTAACAAAGTAGAATGAAAAGGAAAATCTTTATTGTTATCCCCAATAGTTACATAATAGGCTTACTGAGTCCCATATGCTCAACTAGTTTGAAGGCCAATGTTCTCCTTCTGCATCTGTTAAGCGGAGTGTCTCCCCATTCAACTATTTGGCCCTATCTATTATGACAGTAGAAATAGTACTATTTGGCGTGCTTTCCCAGATATTATACTTTTAGACTTCCATGTGCCACATTCCTGTTGCTCTAAACAGTTTGTTGTGTGCCATTGAACAGGCACACAACTTAACCTCTTCCGAGACACACTGATCATTTCTACTGTTCTCCCGCATTTTTAGCTTTAATTAATATTATATTGATTATAAAATAAGCTGACTCATCAGAAATGAAGTGACATGATCCGTTTTTTGTGTTTCCATTCCATGGAGCATATTGCAACCTGCTTCACATGCCAATTCCATATAGTTTGTTTTGTGGGTTCGCCAAACTTCTAAACTTCATTTCAAAGTATGAAAACATTTTGTATTATGATTTTTTGGTTTAGATATATTCTCATTTCTTTGTATGCAACTTAATAATTGTTCGTTAATTTATTTTGTTCATTCATTGTTAAGTCCCATGCATTTAAAGTAAAGAATAAGTATATTTAAGGTAAGTGATGCCGAGTTATGAGATAAACTCCTTGCACATTAAGTACCACATGTAACTAGAAGGCAATGATTTCTGTACCTACTTGAGCACAATTAAAGTGTTGTTATTCCACGTGCCAATAGTGCGACACATTATTTTAAGAGGATGTTCAAGCTTTGACATACTTTTGAACTTGGATTATGTGTTTCCTATGAGTGAGTTATTGCTTTCCTTCAAGTAATTGGGAAGATATAAAGGACAAGCGAACTGTGTAGATGACCTCAAGAATGTCCAAGCTTTGACATACTTTGAACTTGAATTCTTTGTATTTCTTTTGTGTTAATTGCTAGTTCCCATTAACTGGATGGATATGGAGGGTCTGTTGAAAACCCTAAGAAAGGGCTATCTGGGAGAATCTAATAAGTTCATTTAATATTTAATAGAGTAATAGACAATTAGCAACACACCTAAGTCTAAAAAGGAAAAAAGAAAGGTGAAGTCAGGATCTACCTAAGAAAGGTCTATCTGAGAGAATATAATAAGTTCATTTAATATTTAATAGAGTAATAGACAATTAGCAACACATCCAAGTCTAAAAAGGAAAAAAAAAAAGGGTGAAGTCAGGATCTTCCCTTTCAAAAAATGTGAGGGTTTTCTATAACCTATAAAAGCCTGGAGTTTCTCTTTAGTTGCCTCCATCTAAAGAGGAGCTTTAACGGACCTGGAATAGCCCACCAAACACCCAAAATGGATATAAAAACGGTACTATATCTTCCCAATTACTGAGCAACGAAGAAGAGGGGATAATGAACTGACTCAAACTGGACAGACCAGTCTGCAATGATAGGACCACATCTTTTAAGGTTTATAGCCAAATTGATACTATGAAACTCCAACAAAGAAAGAAGGCTATGAGTAGGGGCTTTAACCTTACACCTTACCCTCCAAGAAAACAAATTTACCTTGCCACTTAGCCCCCTAGCATACTTTCCTGAAAAGTGAGGATCATTAAGAATTTCAAAAGAAGCTGTTAAGGGCTCTATTCTGAAAGTTGCGTCTGAAATTGATTGCATCCTTTTGTCTAGGTAGACAACATTGAATACAATTGTCGGGGGATAAAGTGGACTCAGTCAGCAGAAGGACTGGAACTAAAAGTCAAGTTAATTAAGCAACCGTTCATTAGGTATCATTTTCATGATGATAAGAGTAGCCCATGGGACCAGAACTAACAAAACTCGGCCTAGTGATAATGAAGATTTGATACACTTTTAATGGTAAACAAGACGGAAACCAAAGTTTCGTAATAGTTGTATTGTTTCCGGAACACCATCATGATTGTTGCAAACATAGGTGCTCTATTTCTGTTGATGATTGGAAATAGATATGAAAATAGATAATACTTGGATAGGCTAATAAAACCAAACACTGTTGCAAACTTCATGGTTGGAATAAAATGGCTCAACACACTGATTGCATGTATTTATGACTATGTATGTCTTATGTTGCCAAGGATTTTGGAGCATAGAAATTTCAGAAATAAAGAGAATCCATGGAGACTAGAATAAACTAGAATGAAAAAGAATTAAATTGGAAGTTATCTGTTAATCAATAAAAAGGAAGCAAATGGTACATATGTAAGAAAGATTAAAGCAACCTAGATTATATTACGTATGGATGAGAGAAAGTTAGTGGAGAAATCTCTAAAACTACGGAAAAGAAACAGAGGCAGTGAAGAAAGAAGAGGTGAGGGGCTGAGCTCTGCCAAGCCTCAAAGCCTTGTAGACTATCTAAAAAAACTCTAGTACTATAAAATATTTTAACAGCCCTATGCCGCTTTTTTTTCCCCCTGAGGGAAAAATGACTACATCAGCATGCCATGTAAAGACAAGAATCATGGGTGAGATTTATATCATGGGCAACACGTGCAGAGTCCAAGTACTTTTGAGTTTTTGACGGGATGATAAGAGTAATGAATATTGTCTGGCCTTGGGCTTATGGCTGGTCTAATTCTCTGAAATAAGCTGGCCACACTGTTAGATTTAGTTTTGATGAACTGTCCTCCTAAGCCGGAAATGAGTATTTCACTTATTTCTCAGGTTTTAGGAAGTCATCCTTAGTGCTGGCCTTAGATTGTTCCTATTCTCCTTTCTACTTGGAACATTGGTAAAAATGTATTTGGAAGCTAGTGCAAGTCTACAAGACAGTAGATCTACATAAGTATAGTTCAGTAGCTGTTTAATCACACTTGTATATGTTACTTCCTATTTGGATTGATGCCTATTTGAGAAATGCACTTTTAACTTTGGACGGATTTCTTCTTCTTCTAGAATCACTCTGTTGCATTTCCTTCATCGCAAAAATGTGGGAATTTTTGTCAGAGCTTTGAGTTGGCTTTTCTTTGTTGGATGACAATCTGGGCATCAAACTTGCGGCTTCGTTGTATATTGATCAGGTTTGCAATTTTTCTTGTGTTGTGAACTATTAAGCGCTCTTATCATCAATTTGTTGGGTTGCACCAGTTATTTTCCTATTTGATTTCGGTCTTATGGCTCCAGATTCTTCGCTGTATTAATTGTAGTCGAGTAAGATTCACTCGGAGATGAATCTAAGGGTAGCTAACAAAGGTCTTGACTGTCAATATTAACATGATCCAAAATTAATTTTTGAAATAGGCTTAATAATCTGCATTATTCAGCTATCAACACTTTCCATGTTGCACAGCACATTTGTTAGTTGGACACTAGTCTGATAAAAAAGAATGATCCTAATATAAGATTATAGGTACACCAAACATATAGAACAGTACGGGAACAAAGTTGGTTAAAGATTGATTCTATTAAGAAAGTACACGTGGATTTGAAATGGGTACAAGATTGACGGAGGATAGGGCCTCTAACAACGAAGTTTTTTGGCACATCCATAAATGTCGTCACATTATTTGTTGAAGCATTCAACAATTATTACATTACATCAACTTCTATCAAACTGTCAAATTCATTTTTATGTTTTCGGAGTAAACAAGTATTGTTGAACTTGTGTGCTTAATATGGTGTCTCGACTTTGTAGATAACACTGATTAATAATGGTTTGAAATAAAACTCCTGCTATATCATGTGACCTAGGTTATGACTCTCAAATGTCAGAAGTCAAATGACGTTATAAAACCCCATACGATCGAAAGGACATGCTAAGGGAAGAACACGGGCCGATTATAAACACAGGCTATATCTATTAACAAACGAAGTAGGACAATTAATTAACTCTTAACACTCCCTCTCCTTCTCACTTGAGGGTTGACCGTCAAACACCCATCAAGTGGATATGATAAATGGGTAGGTGGTTGAACCCAACATCAATCTCCCATGCTGATAACATATTAAAGCCTATAAATTCCAACTAAAAGGACTTGGTAGGGGAAGGAGAGGAGCCCATTATAAATCACAGGCTATAGTATCACAAGCGATGTAGGATTATCAACAAACTCTGACATAAAGGGTTAGAATTAAGGGAAACATTCCTGGACAAAATAGCATACTATATTGTGAAACCAACTTGGTAGATTTTAGCATGCCATCTGCTCATTTGTTTTTGTTTTGTCTCCTTTATTCTTTATGTCCTTGTTATTAAGCATTCCACTTTTTGTCGTCCTTGGATTGTAGAATTTTCTAGTAAAATGAGCAAATTTGATATAAACTTTAAGCACAAATGCGCTATATTTAATGCCTTTTTGAAGGGGTAGTTTCTTCTTTATAAATGCATCAAATCATCTTTAAAACTTAGCATATATATATATATATATATATATATATAACTATTATATACGTGTGTGGGTGTATGTATATATTTCCAATCATTGGACCCCTTAAATACCCAAACGTATCTCTCTCCCTCTCGATCATCTCTCTACGGGCGGCGGAATTCGTGGAAAATAATCTTATCGTAAAAAGAATTGATTAATCTTCGTCTCTCTCTATGTCTCTCTCTCTATGTCTCTCTCTACGTTTCTGAATTGAACACAAAGTTGAATGTTGGATTTTTTTTTTTTTAATCTGTAAATGTCTTTGATTTTTAAATTTTTCGCCCCTGAAGCCGATGCTGAAGAAGGAGAGTGGGAGAAAGAAAGATAAATAAATTTTATCCCAATCGGATTGCATAAATCCCAATATCGCAAGGTAAATTCTGTTTCTTCTTTTTATTTTAATTAATTCACCATGAATAGCCAAGAATTGAGATAATCAATCCTTAATATGAGTAGCTCAATTGCTATACACTTTTATAGCAGTCATTTAATTCCTAAATATGTGTTCCTAGAAAGCCATTGTCATATAGTAGAAATCAATATTTTAGTAATTTAACACATGAGTCTTTGCATACAATTTCTTTAAATTATTGTTTTAACCATACATAATATCATATAATGGAGCGTGAAAAATATGATTTCCCTGATCTTTAACTCTTGTTTAAATTTCTATATATATATATATATATATATTACTGAAATTTTGGATAGTAAATTTACTCACTTAGAAATCTCAATATCACGAGATTTCGAACCAGAATTGCTGATGTGGATCATTAAGTTATACTTTTAGGGGTTTTACATTAAAGTTATGTCAGCAACGGTAATGAATCTGCCAGCAACGGAATCGCAAATGGCTAAGCCTGCTGAGGACCAAAACGGGGTCGAATTCGTTAAATGCGACTGTTGTGGGTTAACGGAGGAGTGTACGGTGGCATACATAGAGAGGATAAGGGAGAGGTACATGGGCAAGTGGATATGCGGTCTATGCGCCGAGGCCGTTAAGGACGAGGTTGTTCGGAGCGAGAGGCTAATAAGCACAGAGGACGCTCTCAATAAGCACATAGCGTTTCGGAAGAAGTTTAGTTCATCTCCGAGCCCCCCGCCCAACCCTGCGATGCACCTGATATCGGCCATGAGGCAGATCCTACGACGGAGCATTGATTCTCCTAGATCAATGCCTAGTAGCCCTACCAAGAGAGCGAACAATCCAGTGATGCTGATGAGGTCTGGCAGCTGCATTCCGGCTCTTTCTCTAGCCGAGGAAGATTCGGATTCCCAGTCATGCCCGTCTATGGATGAGGTGGCGGAGGAAAGGAAGGAATTGTGAGTTTCTAATCTAGAAATGGGATGGAAGAGAAAAATAAAAGAAAAGGAAAAGAGTAGGATGATGAAATTAGAAGTTGTATGGCATGGTCCATGGATTATGGTATTATTAATTAAGAAATATGAACAGGTTTTCTTTCCAATTAAAACTTCTCTTTAATTCTTGGTGTGTTTTTTTTTTAATCTGTTCAGTGTTATTTCTGCTCTGTTTGCCACCCTTTGATGGCTTTGCATAATTTACAACCCTGAATTTTACGCTTGCTATGTTATTGAAAATTTGCACCCGAGTTGTTTTTTCCTTCCTCTGTCAAGCACCTCTCCTCACGAGGTACGGTCTCAATCAAAATACATTAGTCACCAACACCTCAATGAAGACGAATTTCGTATTCAGACGCGTGGCGTTGGCTAAACTGGGCTACTAGTTGGCATGTTCCCCAAGTTGCTTTCTTTGTGTTTGTGTTGAACAGGTAAGCCGCCAGCTGATTCTGATGTGCTGATCTGGCATTTTTCATTATCTTGGTAATATGCTGTGCTTGTTTGTTTTTCTGATTTGATTGGGAAGCATCTCATAGAGAACCTTTGAGAAAGTTGGGTTAAGCCTCGTCAGATTTGTATTATCCCCCCTTGTGCTTTGTTCTGTTGGCCAGCCGGTTCCTGTGCTAGAATCTTTGCCATAGAGAAAGCTAGTGGGCGGCTCTTTATCATTTCTCTACCTACCATTTAACAATATGGTTGAGGGGCTCTTCTTTGGTGACCTAAAACAATTTTACTCTTATCTTGTATACCATTTTCTGTACCTTTTCAAATTGTTTTGTTTTGTTTGGTAATTCATCTTTTTATTTAGCTGCAAGCAGAGCTGTTAGCTAATATGGATTCTAGTTTGAGAAGGAAAAAATTTAATCATTATTTTAACTTTGCGGGTGGCCTTGAATCCATTTGAGCCGAGTTTTGGGGTGTTTTGAGCTTGTCTTGCCCAAAAAACACTTTGCTCTAGCTCGTCTTGGCTTTCCTCAAATGTTAAGGGACAAATTTTTATAAGATTTCAGAGGAAACAAATGCTATATTCAGGACAGTTTGATTGTAGCTTTTAAATTCTAGCTTATCTGTTTGTTAGGGCTGTTTGGTTGCAGTTTTTAAGCTATAGTGTATCTGTTTATTTATTTAAAGGTTATACTACATTTGACTGCCCAATTGTTAAATTATATTTATTTGTTGTTTGACCTAAACAAGTTAGAAGTTTTTAAATTGGATAGACAAGAATAAGTTACTTCATATGCGCTACGAACTTGAATTTTACAGAGGCCAAACCATTGCTTTCAAATTTTTTATTAAGGAAAGTGAGATGTTATTTTGATCTCCAATAATAGCCTTTAGCTTGTAATTCATATTCCCATTTTCGTAAACAGTGTTGATTAACAATTATTATGCATGCTACTAGATCCCACTTGGATACAAAAAATACATTAATTTATAAATAATGCCGCATCATTTAATATTTATATAGTATTAAATATTAAATTTGAATAGGTGTGCAGTTTCAATACGAAAGGGCAGAATGTTGGGCGCATAATTGGTGGATATTCTTAGTGATTTCATAGATTAGTTAAGCTTCAATTACTAATTAAAAATAATATACTACTTATCATTTTGTTTATGTCATTGACACAGAATGTTAATTTTTGTAAAATAAATTTCTCTGTCAGCCTAGTTGGCCAGTTTAGTCTATTTTGCCGCCTCATGCCCAGATCAAACAACATCTTCCTTCCTAATGAAAAGAAGGGTTTCTTTGGTTGAATTTTTTAAGTAAATAAATTAATTTATTTATAGTAAAAAAATTAATGTATCTAATTTAAAATTTTTAATTTATTTATACCTAAATAATAAATAAATTGAGTTTAAAAGTCAAATAGCCAAATGCTATTCAACTTTTAAGGAAAAAAAACTAAAAAATTAAAAGGTTGTAAGATGGAAGCAAACAAGCCCAAAATTACAAGCATAGAGCCAAACTTTAGCAGAGAAATACAAATTAATGCTCTGCTTGTGCATTTAAATAGATCCAGACCACCACCTTAGTGTTAAAGAGCCGAGCCGAGCCAAGCTTTATGCTGGCTCATGCTCGACCACTTGATAGATCTAAACCATTGGCTCTATCATGAACTTGGCTCTCTGTGAACCCTCAAGCTCTGGCTTGCCCCTGGTAATCAAGCTCGAGCTCATCACGAGGCAGCTCATTAAGAAATTAAATTTCAACTGGGTGGGCTACAGGATATGTAATCAGTTGAGCTTGATCTTGTTGAAGTTAAGTAGCTGAGCTTAAGCATTTAGTAGCTCTTCACGATAGACTTGCGAGCTGGTTCGTTTTGTGAATATGTTTGTATTAATGTTTATATATGTGTACACATGAGTGTGTCTGATGAAAGTGACTCCAGTTATTTCTTCCCATACCCCATACTAGCCTTATTGTTTCTTCCCACTTTGGCTACAGAAGTACTTTTAGCATTAAATTTCACTTATTTAAACAACTCTTTATTATTAAAAACTAGGGAGAGGAGTGTTTTAACTTTTTTTTTTTAAAATATACATAAATGTGAAGAATATTTTTTTATTTATAAAAATAAATTTTTATAGATAAGATTTTAAAATTATTTATGAAAATTTTTATTATAAAATTTTATTTTTGTGATTGGATTAATTAAGTTTAAATTTAGACCTTTTCCAAAAGAACTGGCTAGGATTTATTCTTGAATCATCTTTTTCACCGTTTTATGTACTAGGAGGACACCGACGGTTTTTTATCCCAGTAATGGAAATTTCCCGTTGGCTCATTCTTGACAGAGAAATAAACCCTCTGTGGAATATTTTTTTTTAATGGGACAGGTGAGATTCAATTTTACGTCATTGGACTATCTATCTCTAAAATAACCAAAATAGTACAGCTAAAATAATTTGCCATAAATTTTGACAAATTATTTAAAAAATTTTAAATCAATTCGCCAAATATTTTGACAAATTATTCATTACCTACGTAGAGTCAACAAACAAACCAAACCAAACCAAACCTCAACAAACCAAGCAAACCACACCTCAACAAACCAAACCTCACCCCTTTTTCTCTCTCTTTCCTTCATCTCTCTCGCCGGTGTCCCATCTCCCTCGCCGGCACCCCTCATCTCCCTTGCTAGCGCCCTTCATCCGTTCGCCCATCCGCAAACCAAACCTCATCGTCCATCCGCCTCGCCGCCAAATTTGGTTTTCGCAGCTAGGTGGCGAATAATAAAAAAAAAATTAATAATTCGCCGTGGCAAGTGGCGAATTATAAAAATAAATAATAATAATAATTCACCTTTACATGTGGCGAATTGTATATAACAAAAATAATTTTTTTTAATATGGCAATTCGCCATCCGTGTTGGCAAATTATAAAAAAAAAAAATTATCAGACTTCGCCTTAAAAAGTGGCAAATTGTGTGCAATCATAATTCACCATAATATTTGGCGAATTATTTACAAAAAGATTATTAATTCGTCATGGTGTGTGGCGAATTATATAAAAGTAGTTTGCCCTACCCGTTGGCGAATTAAATTTGATACAATATTTCGGTCATTTTGGGAACAAGTGCCCCAATCATGTAATATTTGAGTACCACCAGCCCCACCAGAAAAAAATGCCCCACTCATTGTGTGTATGCGTTCTTTTTTAAAGAAGCGAAACATTGTTACAAAGCGAAGCATTATGCGAGAAGCAATGAGTTAAATATCCTGAAGTGTTATAAATAGAGGCTTGGTTTATTGATCCACACATCGGTTTCCTCTCGGGATCTCTCTCTCTCACACGCACTCATGGACCCAAATCTGACTACCTCTGTTGGGATAGAGCTTAAACTCATGGCGAAGAAATATTTTATCTCTACAACGGGAGTTGTAATTGAAGGAAGTGAAATGTCTGAGATAGCGAAGGAGAAGAGCGCGCGCTGATTTTTCCGAGAGCGAGTTATTGTTTTCAATTTTTATTGTCTAGTCTATGTGTACCCCTAATCTTGACAATTTTTGGTTTTCTAATATAATAGCCAACTTCTATAAATGCTTGTTTCTGACAGGTTCGAGTTGGGATCGGATGGTCAAGAAGAAAAAAGGAAACTAAATAATTGGGAGTAAATTTTTAGTGATTATGTTGGAATTGCAACTCAACAATGTTTGTAGATCTAATATTATGATACATACTAAACATAGGCATGGGGCTGTAGAGTACTGGTACTTTGCAACTTTAAAATTTAAACAAGGTTTATTATTTATTCATAGCCATTAGTTTAAAATCTACGGCCGATATTAATCTGCAACCTGCTATACTGTTCGTGAATGTTATCTCTAATTGAAAGGATTTTTAAAAGTTGTTGGGCCTCATAATTCTTTGATCGAAACAGAGCTGTAAAAAAAAAAAAAATTATAACGGGCTTTGGACTCTGTGTGGGTTAAGACAAGGCCATAACTAATAAAAGTTAGCAAGCCCAAAATTAATTTTCAAGTCTAACCTCGTAAGGTATACATGGATTATAAATTTACTCAATTCATTTATTTTTAATTATTACTTTAGAAATTTTTTTCTATTTATTTTTAAGTTTTATTTAGAAAACAAATAAAGCATTATTTTTTTTTCTTCCTAATTTTACCTCTATTAATGGATGAAAGTGATATATGGTAAAATAAAATATTATTTATTTTTTCTATAATTGAAATCAATTAATAATTTTCATAATTCATATACTCTAACTTAATGTAATAATTAAAAAGGAATTGGGGGAGTACTATTTAACAAAATATTACATACTAATATAAGAGGAAAAAATAGAAGTGTTTGAATTATTATTTATCGAAATTTTTAGTATGCATCATATAGAAATTTTTCGAGATACCTCATGAACTCATGATACTAATTTGTATTAATGAGAATTAATATTATATTTAAATATTTTGTTAAGTTTGCTATATATGTGAGTAATTGTAAATTATAATTCATTAAATTTTGATATTTTTTATTTAAAATTACTTAAGTTTTGTTTTTATGATAATCATACATCTAAATTTTTAAAGAGAATGTATTATCACTTAACAAAAATATGCAACTTAAATTAACCAATTTACAACTCTGGTTAAGATGACTTTTGTTA
The DNA here is from genome assembly GCA_001753735.1 of Embelia ribes. Classification (NCBI taxonomy): domain Eukaryota; kingdom Viridiplantae; phylum Streptophyta; class Magnoliopsida; order Ericales; family Primulaceae; genus Embelia; species Embelia ribes. The sequence continues at coordinate 15,687 of MKEJ01092586.1, forward strand.
CAAAGAAAAAGAATGAAGACGAATTTGGAACAAAAAGTATATGAAATATTTTATGAAGTTAGTACTTTTTATAGAATAGTTAGATAATAATATAATATAATATAGTATTCATTTAGTATTATCCACTCTTTTTATTATACTTAATGCTAATATTTAAAATAATGAATAGTGTTTAATGAGATATCACAGAAAATCTATAAATGTATGCAATCTATTATAAAAATATCTAGTAATTTTTTTTGCTGCAGGTTGAGCTTCAAAACTCAAGTACTCCAGCACTAAACGATTCTAAACACCTAAGCAAGTCATTTACTTTACAATTTGTAAATAAAAGCAGAAAGGACAAAAATTTTGCAAAAGGAATATGGCGGAGAAAAGCGATCCATTTTTATTGTATAATAATAATAATAATAATAATAATAATAATAATCAAAACAATTTTATTTCATAGAAATGCCATGACAAAATATATTTTTTTATGGCTACTCTCTCACATTTTCACATATCAACAAGTAAACCTTTTCAATTTTTTAATAAAATTTATATTCATATTGTTTTTGTCGGAGTACAATTGTATTGTCGTTGTTTTCTCGTGCTTTTATTCTACCTCTAGCTGATTAATTCTTAAATTATTGAATACCAAATCTTATAACGAGAACGTGTTACAACTAGACACAATATTCCCAAGAGCTACTAAGAAATATCTTGGGAATAGCATACAATTTCCCAAGTACTAACATATTAATGTGTTCATTCTAATATATGTTGCTAGCAACATCTTTTATTTAACAACAAATAGTTTACAATACCCATTTTATGGCACATAAGATATTTTGATATAATTATATGCAAGTATAACAATTTCCAAGGTAAAATTTAGTGTGTTATGATTAATTGATGATGTATATAAATAAGATGAATGCTTATTAGTTTCCCATTAGTCCTAGTCAACTCCCTCTCAAATGGATTCAAGCCCCAAAACACCGATCAACCATGAAGAAAAAAACCTCACCATCACCACCACCGTCAGAAAACACCCCCTCCGGCGGCGGGGACTTCCCTACATTCGTCTCGGAGGGAAGAAAACCTGGAAGCTCGTGGTGGTAAGAATGTTCGGTGTGTCCGGAAGACGTGGCTGAAGCTAAAAAAGGCATTATTGCTAAAGAAGATCCAAAAATAGTTACTCAAAATATATTTAATTATTCAATTCACTAATTTAGCTAGCAACTTTTTTAAATACACTCAAACCACGCTCTCTATTTTAGCTAACTATTTCAACTAATTTTAACTAATCTTCAATAATATAATTCAAAAATATCACGTGGCATAACACTTAAGCACCAAAATGATGATATGTCGTACCACGTCATCAAATTTTAGCTTTAAGTTTGTTTGAAAAATCTGTACCAGAATTTCAACTTTCTTAAAATCAATCAAACAGATAATTCAGGTGCTTCACTGAACCAAATATTTGAAATCGAAGAAAGTTGAACTAAAATATTGATAAATTGATATCAAATTTATGCTTTTTTGCACCGAAAAGAAAAGTAAGATAACAATATTGTGGAGGGAGAGAGCTTTAATGAGGGAGAAGTTCGCTAACTACATTTAATATGTGAGAAATGAGTTAGGTAAAATAGAGAGTGATATAGAGAACCTGTTGGAGCTATTTTTTATAGATTGACTCAGCAAAATAGATAAAAAATACTATTTATTAAGCCCATTGGAGATGCTCTAAGAGACATAATAGAAAGGAGTGCAGCTTTAGAGTCTAAGGAACATAGGTTCTTTATGGAGGCTTCTGTTGGTATTCCTGTCATGAATCTTAGCGTTTAGATTTAATTAAATAGTATTTCCTTAATAAAATTCCTCCACATTTCGTGTTGGGATTAATTTACTTCCATAGCCATCGTCAGTGATTTTTTTATGAATGATACATGTACACATATATATATATATATATAGAGGTGCACATTTGTTTAATTCAAGTTTGTTTATGAAAATCAGTGCATCGGCCACGTAATTAAATTATTTTCGATCTTGTCAGGTTTCCACGCCGAAGCAAATTTGGCACAATTCACTACGTTTGATAAAGGTACGTGCAGAAAGGTTTTCTATAACTTTTTCTTGAGTCCTTAGATGTATGCATATTTTGTTGAATCCAAATGATAATTGATGATATATATATAATTGATGATATATATATATTCTTTCTAATATAGAAACATATTCATCTCTCTCTCCATATTTTTTTTGCTCATTTTACTATGACAATAATGCCCTTATAATTTGGGCTTTTAGCCACGAAATGGACACTTATGC
>MKEJ01092589.1:2434-14164 GCA_001753735.1 Embelia ribes
TCTCAATTCGGCAATCCGGTCTAGTGTGCTCTTTTTCTTGTCTTCATTTCCTAATTAATTAGAACTCATCAAGTCTCAAAATCTAGAGGTATATATGTTATTATTTTATATATTATTTATTTTTGCAAAAAAAAAAAAAAGCTTTCTGTTTAGGAAATTCACACCAGATTATCCATTCTCATTGCTAATTTTTTAATCTTTATACCTCAAATACTAACTTAGAGTAGGATATCCTGAACTAGAAAAATAGAAAGGGGATGAACTTTAGTCCTACAGTTCCGAGGATTATTGTGGCAAGCCTTTTATTTTTTTTTAGGAAATTATGTAGCATTAGATATACTGGTGGGAGAATTTACCAAGGGCATGTTTGGTTGCTGCTCTTTAGCTTAATTGTTGCTTTTCTGCAAATAAGCTGGAAATTTTAAATTGGATAGAAAAAGCTAGTTTTTTTCCCCGGTGTAGTAAAAGCTGCAATGAATCGAAGTCTAAATTAGGAGCGCATTTAGTAGCACAGGTGTGAGTGTCCTTACTATGTGATGATGATTGATTGCCTCCTATCTATGAAATTATTAATCTGATGATGAAGGATATTTGTTGATTTTGTTTTATATGTTATTCAGAAATGGCCACGGCTCAGCTAACTGCATTGACCATTTCGGTGAGCAAATTGCCCTCATTTGAAGGAGGAGCTGGCCTGAGGCCTTCCACCGTTAATGTGTCATCAATTTCTCTTCCTATGACGAGGCGGCATCGCAATGGTTGGGTTGTCAAAGCTTCCACCACTGTTGCTCCCAAGGTCATAATTTTATTGATAATATGAGCAAGTGCTCTGTTTTCTTATAAGTTGTCCTATGATTTACAATTCTCTTTTGAGTCGTGATAACACGTCTACATCTACTATCTCAGTTTTGTATCAAAACTTAACAAGAAAATACAGAAAACCCAGAGCAGAATATCAACTTTTGATAACCTACTCCTGCTTCATATGATCACTGTCGATGATTTGTTTCTCTACTTGACCATTACTCTCCATATATTTCAATGCATCTGAAGTAGAACAAGCAGCCTGAACATGCTCTTCAATTGCTTTTAATGATGTTATCTCCATTGAGTCCATTTTTTCAATATCTGCTAGTCCTTTCCTTTAGATGTACTCATATATTTATCTTTAACTTTTGTCAATAGTGTCATATCTTTGAAACTTCCCTCCTTTAGAACACCAGTTTTCTGGATTTTCTCAATGAATATCGTATTTCCATGCTCATCTTTTTCTAATCTTTCCACAGGTTTTCAAGTTTTACTAGTTTTTACCACTATCCTTGTAAGCTTCCATATCTGTGTTAATCATCTCTTTTTTCTGCACATTAAACCTCTCCCCTGCTGCTTTAGATGGAATTTATCAGCTACCTACTTAGGGTTTTTGTAACAACCTGAAACATCATGCCCCTGTAAATTACGATGAACACAATAATTTGGCAGTCTCTCATATTCAACCTGTTGCCAAAAGCCTTCCTCATTATTCAACCCTATCCATATTTTCTGAACCCTTGGCTCAATCAGATTTAGTTCTACACACACTGTAGCATATTGTGGTCTGGTATGAGTTAGAGTTGGCAAATCAATAGCAAGGCAATTACCAATCAAAGAAGCAATAGCTGTTACGGTATGATTTGAAACAGATTTAGTTCTAAACACACTGTAGCATATTGTGGCCTGGTATGAGTTAGAGTTGGCAAATCAATAGCAAGGCAATTACCAATCAAAGAAGCAATAGCTTTTAGGTATGATTTTACACACAAATTTATAGGCAATAGTGGAAATTTGACTCATACAGGTGCTAGTGGTGGCTCCTTTCCTAGCCTAAAGTCCCATATCCATTTGAACAATCGGAATAATGCTCCTTCTAACTGGTGATTGTCTCTGGTCCAGGCCATTGAAAAATCTTCAGCATCTACCAGTTTTATTAAGACATGTCTCGGATCAATCAATCCTACCACAACTTTATTCTTCAACCCCCATTTTTCTGCAATATGAGTTCTGATAACATCCATTGTGGGCTCTCCCTTTGGAAAATTTCTCAATCAGTGTAAATTGAAACAAATTTTCTGTTCATTGCAATTCTAGGGTTGTAAAATGTATCTCAGGAAGTTCCTCTTTCAATTGATGTTGTTTGATTGAAAGTGGAACATTTGTTCTTGGAGTTTCCTGTAAATCTAGTTTCGAAGAAACCCTAGACTTTTCCATCGAGGGGTTTGCCGCAACTACTGCTGCATACGATCGGATCACTGCCTCCGATGACAGAGGACAATTGTTTTCCAAAAACTTCTCTGTATTTACATTCATAGCTACCGAAAGTAAAATAAAAACGAAGAGGATGAAGCGCACTATAATGAGTTCTTGCTAAGCAGGAAAGTTTGTTAGCCTGCGCACGATAGTTGAAACGAAAAAGAATACGCTGAGAGTTTCTCTCTCTAAAATGCCAAAAGAAGTATTATTTTTCCTTACACGGATTTCAAGTTCATAATTTGAACTGGACTTTATGTTGTTATATGTATATTAACTTCATAGTGTTACTACTAGTGTACGTCTCTGGTCATTTTGCTGTTTAGTGGATCAAAATTTAGGTAGTGCCCACACACAAGATAGTTGTTTTTTCAAATTTTTTTTATATTAATTTAACTTATTTTGGATATAGTGACTGCTAATGAGTGAATTATGACTATTTACCAATCTCCGTTCTTATCTGGTAAATTTCTTTCTTACTGCTCGTGTACTGAAGCTACTCCTAGCCTCATTTTATCTTCCAATTTTGGTTGATCCGTCCCTTGAAACCTCCATTAAATTCAGCAACCAAGGAGGATCCCTCTTCGAGATCAGTTATAGGACAGAGAAATAATTAATCACTGTCCTCACTGCTTCCATTTCTCATTCGCTGCCCCATGGCCTAGAATTTATATTAAGCAAGCCTTGAAACATGCTCAGAAGTGTGGTATACCATATTGAAAAGGAAACAGAATATAATATAAGGAGTGTTTTCTATAGTTAAGATGAACAATTCATTAACAATTTTAATGGTTGAAATGCCACTACAAAGAAAATGAGTTTAAAGGCCTTTTCCATATCATTTTTAATCAATTGTGCATTTTTTTCCTCATCATCCTTTGCACTGACTGCCTGCGTTTCGATGTCGTCACTATACTATCACTTGTTTCGGCCGTGGTATGAAGCTACATTGAGTAAAGACCATTTACTTGTGTAATGGATACTCTTTTGAACATTGTTCACCCAGACGCAAGGTCTTCTAGTGGGGTCATTTAGTAAAAGAAATTTGGCAAAAAAGAGCAACTCTATTGAATTTTTAGTAGGAATTGGAGAAAGAGAAGTCCTTGGTATCTGCTTGCTCAAATACTGTTTCTTTTGTTTTCTTTTCGTTTTTGTCCATTCTTTCAGTTTACAAAACTGAAGCCATTGGGTGATAGAGTGTTGGTGAAGATCAAGGTTCCGGAGGAGAAAACTGTGGGTGGTATCTTGCTTCCATCAACAGCGCAGACGAAGCCTCAAGGAGGCGAAGTTGTTGCGGTCGGCGAGGGTAAAACAATTGGAAACAAGAAGTTCGACATCAGTGTGAAGGTACCGGAATTCATAGCGTAATAATCGAAATGGATAATCTCGTACTCTTACAAGCATATGGTTGTATTCACTTTATGTTGTGGTTAGGGTGGTGCCCAGGTTGTATACTCCAAGTACGCAGGGACTGAGGTGGACTTCAATGGATACAAGCATCTCATACTAAAGGAGGACGATATTGTTGGTATATTGGAGACCGAGGATGTTAAAGATTTGAAGCCTTTGAATGATAGAGTCTTAATAAAGGTTTGCTAGCTTAGCTTTGCAACTTTGATTATATGCTTTGATTTTGGATTGGATGTTAGTGACATGAGTAATAATTATTCAAAACCAAGAGAAGTGGAAGTTGTGTCTCAGATGCAAATGAGATTATTGTATATCCAATACAGGAATTAGTTGATGATAAGTAGTCACCCTCTCAGTCGTTGCTTTCTTTCAATTAATCACTGCAAGAAACTATCATACTTGCATGTTTTGCTGTCCTAGTAGTTTGTTAGCATTGCTATGGATTACCTTCTGGCTATTGCTGATTTCCTATACCCATAGGATTGATGTGGTGCTATTATGTAGAAAGTACTGTATCCCTTTTAACTTGTTCTCAAAATAATGCAAATGTCTGCACACGATTGGAGGATGAATTGAGAGCTAGGCTGACTCTGTCGGAATGTGTTTTTAGCTGTGAACTTGTAATATGCAGACTGCATCTTATTTTCGCACGGAATTTGGACACCATATGGTTTCTTTTTCAATGTAAAAGTACCCACTTAGGTGTGTATTCAGCCAGTTTGGTGATAAATCAAAGATAACAGGTTGCAGAGGCCGAGGAAAAAACAGCTGGAGGCTTGTTGCTGACTGATGCGAGCAAGGAGAAACCTTCCATTGGAACTGTGAGTAATGTGCTGTGTGTGTGTGTGGATTCTGCTTTCATGGTTATCTGAGCTGTAATGAGGCTAAATTTTTTATTGTTGTCGACAGGTGATTGCGGTGGGTCCTGGTCCTTTGGACGAAGAAGGCAATAGGAAGCCCTTGTCTGTTACTCCGGGGAACACAGTATTGTTCTCGAAATATGCAGGGAATGATTTCAAGGGCGCAGATGGTTCAGAGTACATATCTCTTAGGGCATCTGATGTTATGGCTGTTCTTTCTTAGTTTGCAATTCTTGTTTCTCCGAAATTGTGTTTCCATGTATTTTGTCAAATATATGAAATTGGAGAGTGAAATGTACGGTTTGTTATACCAAAATGCAGCTAGAGCAGTATCTTATTCCGGCATTTTATCTTTGTTAGTTTAGAATGTCACCCTTTCTTAGTTTCTCACGAGGCCTTTACTTGTCAGCTATGACTAGTTTTGAGGTTCGGACTCCTAATTGTTGCATTATTATTGCGTAAAAACACTCCCATAAACTTCAAATTTTCAACATATGCTCACATCATGTGCACAAGTACCGCTTCAGATTATATGCATGTTCGATACAGAATAATAACTAACCACGCAATGTGAGTGTTATTTTATGAAGAAAAATATAATTAGTAAGGGAATCAAACAAAAAATGGTCTCACCCAATTACATGTGCCTTCCGGACACTTTACCAAAACATGGGCACTCTCCAAAATTAATAACAAAATTCTCTGTCTTCGAGGGACACGGAAGTGATTTAATAAAGGTAAATGATTAGAAAAGAAAGAGGAGAGAAATCAAACACCAAAAACATTGATGGAAGGGTCGTATGAGGTTGTCAGATTGGCATATTTATAAACTCTTAAAACTGGTAGCGGTGGGGTTGATGCAATATTACTTTTATACCCCTATTTAGTTTTAGTCTTTTACATTAAAGTTTGATGTATTGGCAATTTTTCAAAAATTGGGTACTTATTCTTGGGAAGGGCAAAGTTTGACACGGCTTAAAAAATGACTGCCATTTCTTTTGTTTGGTTTATAACAGCCACGGGTCATTAACATTACATAACGAAGCGCAACAGGTAAAAGCAATCAGAGCTCCAAGAGAATACATCTGGAGAAAAGAAGTCACTAAGTCATATGATTGAATGACTTAATGAAATTCAACTTACATTTACAACCGGTGAAGTAACTTACAAAAGTCAATACCATGAAAAGTCAGTCTTCTCTACACTTCAACTACAAAGAGATATTACAAGGGAAAGAAGAATACGAAAATACAACAAATTCTGATGGGAATATCCCGAATATGCTGCTTTTCGCCCTTACTTTACTGCCCTGGAAGAACAAATTCTTCCAAAGGCATCATTGTATTTACACATAATAATAATAATAATAATAATAATAAATAGTCATAAGTAATCAGAGCTTCAACTTCACATAATAATAAAAAAAAAATAGTCACAAGTAATTAGAGCTTCAACTTCTATGCCAAAACAAATATTAATTCCAGCATCATTGAATCTCTGCCCGTGCTTAGCATAAAGTTAGCTTCCCAAAGGAGAAAACTGGATGAGTACACCGTTCTCTCAAATAGGGAACTAGAATTCCCAGTTAGCAAACATCACCTAAGGCAATGTTCGATCCATCTTCAATATTTATGAAGCTTGCATCTATTAATGAAACTTAATAAGAGTCCATATAATAAGAACTCTCTATCGGTTGAAAGAGGCAGCGGAGTTATCATCGTAGTGTGCTCTCCATCCATTACCACTGTCAGTAGCACTACAAGCTTGTTTTGGAATTGGCACATTTCCAAGATTACCATCCAAACTCATTTGCTGCACCTCTGAAGCCGACAGTATCTTTATACTCTGAACACAACTCACAAATTCCCTGGGAGAAATAAGGTAATCAAATCACTTCATCAGCAACAAAAACCAAAAAGGAATAAGAAAACTAAAATAAAAGGGCATAGCTCCTTGTATAAACATGACTTACTCCCAAGGATCATCCCCAACAAGAAGTATGTCATTCTCATGATCTACATATACAAGTTTCCATTCTGTTCTTTGTGAGTCTTCTAGTTGTCCTTCGATCCCAAACATGCGTGCCAGATCATTCCTCAGCTCATCATAGCCCCTGTAACGGGTGACATCAATAGTTCTTCCGACCGAACCACGCTTTTGAACCTTCATGAAGTTCAAACCAGCATTAGGAAATGTCAATAATAAGCATACAAGTGAGGATAATTTTACATTTCAGGAATATATACGAGAAAAAAGTGGAATATCTGACCTTCGTATATGTACGCATTCGCTGAGTTTGGCCACCCCAAATCCCACCACCCAAAGCACCAGCATCGCTACCAAGTGCCACATCAGCCGAACACCCTGGCTTAAAAGACATGTTTGGCACCCCAAATGAATGGGGATTAATTGCCGCGGAGGACAACTCTGTCTCTATATCTCTTGATGTTCCTCCGTAATTTGATATTAAATTTTGGAAGTCTTTTCCAGACCCAGAATCAAAATCCCTTGACAGCAGAGCATCGGGTGCTAAATCATTGACACCGGCTGCAAAAGGGAGATTATTTCTGGACCGGGACTGAACATCCCCATCGAGAAAAAGACCCGGGATGGAGAAATTCTGTTGGATGGCTCCAGCATCCAAACTGTACAAAGATGGCGATGATGAAGCATTCAACTGGTCTGCAACTGAGGCCTTAAACTTGTACTGTTCCATTCCTCCCGAGTTGGGGGGTAACTCATGTTTAATCTTAGTTGCGGAATCTAGTACACAGTCTGATGACAACAGTGGGGGCTTCTGTTGGTTCCTGCCCAGGAAGGCTTGAGAAGACACCTGGCAATTGTTTGTGGAAGGTGAAGTCGAACATGAAGGAGGCTCCAAGTCTGTACGACTCGAGGGTGCTTGAACAGATTTGAGCTGGCTTTGGAGTTGGTTCGTGGTGAACCTAGGAGATTGCATAGCTGTCGATGTTGAGAAACCCGTACCTCTGATCTGCTGCTGCTGTTGTAATAGCTGGCTGTGATGATGGTCCTGCACCTGTTCTGATAAATGAGGATCCAGACCCGAGCTTACCTGGCTTAACATCTGTTGCAAACACGATAGATTAAAAATTTTGTGGTTAGTCTGGCCTTTTGTTTATTGATTGTAAAAGCTTGAAATGAAAGGGGAAATTTTAAATTTCCTACTGTTCGCATTCATGATTGTGATTTGATTTGAAACAAGACAGTGATTAAAAACCCAAAAATATAATGCATCGACTTCAATAAAAAATTCCTTTTACGTAATCGCCGATAGGTTTTATATATGAGATTCATCAAGATATGAGCTTGCCTTAGCTTCCAAACGCGTAACACCCAATTGTTGCTGGGCCAACTGTTGAATCGGTTGAGGGTAGTCCTGCTGCTGCTGCTGCTGCTGCTGTTGTTTTGACAGGTGGGACTGATCCAGACCGGAGCTTACCGGGGCTTGCAGTTGTTGCTGTTGTTGCTGCAACTTTTGCAGCAACTGTAGCTGAAGATGCTGCTCCGAAAGGCTACCATGCAGAGTATTTTGGCCTTGTGGACTATTTGAAAGGACAGATTGCAAGGCATGAAGAGGAGTCTGCTGCAGTTGCTGTTGCTGTTGCTGATGCGGCTTCTGTATGATGGTGGATTGATCAAGTTGTTGCTGATACTGCAAGTCCAGTGGTAAGGACGTCACCCTCATAAGTGGATTAGTGTTATTGGGTGGGACGCTTTGTGAGTACTGAATATTTCCGGCTAGTAACTGTTGCTGCTGAAGTTGAGAGTACATGTTTGTGTTCTGTAAATTCTGGTTTGAGATCTGGTTGGGTGCTTTAGGATTAAGGAGACTATCACTCACAAGAGAAGTTTGTTGTGTTTGTTGTTGTAGCTGCTGCTGCTGCTGCTGTTGCTGCTGCTGACGTGGCCACGCTAGAGACGTTGGCTGAGTTTGAACGAGTTGAGTTTGCTGATTTGGTTTGTTAAACTGAAGTTTCGGTGACGAAGAAAGATTAGGGGCTTGAAAATTTAACAACTTGGATGGATCATCAGTGCTAAAGTTGTTCTGCAACGGTATTGAAGACCCAATATTTGGAAAGAAACCAAGCCGGTTATTTTGTTGCATACTCATCCATTGTACCAAGCTTAAGCCAGGAAAGATTGAACTAGATGCATCTTTCATACCCAGTTCATCAAGCCAAGGCATTCCACGCTTGAAAATACCGTCCATGTCGGTTTCATTCTCTGCAAAGAACAAAACAGAAGTCTAGTGATTATGTCAGCCTCAAACAAAGGAGGGGAATTAAATAGCTTGTGTGCTATTTTGTCAAAAATTAATAAATAACTATGAAAGGCTGAACTGTAAATTTGGTTAACCTAGAAACCCTGTGTGTTTGGGAAACTTGGGCCCAAAAAATGGAGGTGGACAAATGTAGAAAGGAGTCACAACAGGCTCGATTTCCCAAACTGAAACTCGACTGGGACGTTCCCCGGCAGTTGATTCATCCCAACCAACCTGTCAACCACATATATAATATAACAATTACCTTACTGGATTCGAGAGACCAGTGTTAGAACTTATGAAAACTAGAAAACTTTCTTCATAATATAAAAATTCAGTATTTCGGAGTATCAAAAACATTACCTGTAGACTGCGCCATTGCGAACCTTTCCATCTCACTGCATCGAGATCACTTATACCAGTTACCGTACCCATATACCTACGAACTCCAGATTCCTCAGTCTCAAACATCATTCTGAATCGCATTCCTAATGAGACTTGAGTGTACATTGCTTTATTGTACTTCGCTAGGGGAATAACAAACTCGGAAGGGCACGCCCTAGTAAAAACAAAGGAAAATTAAATTCTGTGAAAAACATCTCTAATGATAATCTGAGAATTGAGTCAAAATAAGTTAATCAGGCACCTTGGGTTGTAAAATATGTTGAAGGGGCTGTTATTTGCGGCTGCATGAGCTGCAGCTGCCAGAATTCCAATGTGCATGCTGTCACTAGATATGACTGATGAGGAAAGGGCAGGCTGTTGTCTATTAGCACGCCTTATACCCAAAAGAAGCTGTGATTTTTCATCTCTACCCAAAAAAAAAAAGACTACAAAGTTCAACGACAACAATGATTAAAAAGCATAGTCTCATGATCTAAATCAACTATTCATACCTTATGAAAAGAACAGCATCGCCAGCACATAATCTTTTGTTACTAACAAAAACGCTCCAACCGGTTGTCAACAGGTGCCTCTTTGGTTGGCCTGAAAGTAAAGGTTTGCTATTTTCTTCACTCATCAAATAGGTAATTACAATAAGAAAATGTCAATTAGGGATTACATTTTTACCTCTATATATGTGTCTGAATGTCCAAGCTTGTTCATGCAAATCTTTAGCCGTAAGCTCCTGAGCAGGGGGTTGCAAAGAGAAATCCTACAAAAACATCATAATTAGTGCTTGGAGATGAAGTTCAACAATTGCATAAAAAAAGCTCAATTTTTTCATTCTGAAATTAAAATAATGAACATAGTTGTACCTACCAGAGTCGGGAAAATTTTCTCAGCAGCTCGACGAGGCACAGAAAAGCCACCATGAGTGCTCGTGTCACTAGCTGTAAGAGTTTTGCAGAAAAATTCAGCAGGTTGCCGGCTTTGTTTAAGGCCCATGTCAGATACAAGTAATGCTTCCTGATCATACTGTAATAAAAACGTAGACATGTTATTTCAAGGTTTTACGGTTACCGTCACCTCCTAACCACCCCCTAAAAGAAAATGAAGGAAGAAGTGTGGATACAGTTAGTAGAAACCTACTTTGTTTACTGGTTGAAGAGTCATCTGTGCATAGACCTCGTCAGTTTCGGGATCAGCCTAATCAAAACAACAATGATTAGCTAAAAAATCAGCACCTGATATGACTTTTGTACACTTAACCCTGTGCATATCAAAAAGATTTCGTGATAAAACTTGCCACTCGAGAGTGCTTAAAAGTTAAATCTACACTACATGGTAAGAAAACATTCATTGAGCAATGTCTTCCCTCAAATAAATTAAATTCGTATACCTCAAAAGGGAAAAGAAAGTTGCAATGTAAAAGAGCAGAAGTTGGCATACGTGTAAGGTGACGTTGTGAAGCATGCATATTAACTTTGAAGGAAGGTTAGGATAGCTCGGTATTCCATCAGTCTGCTTCTGCATTGATGCTGCAACCTGGGAGATATATAATTATACATGCGTTAGAACAAAAACAAAGACATCTGGCAGTGAATTTCACCCTTGATTGTATATGATATGATAAGATGAGAAAAAAAGAGAGGCAAAACGTACTTGCTCACTGTGACCCTGAGGAAAGTATACAACCAGACTTCCAATGGGAGGTAAACAAACAAGTGGCCCAGCACAAGCATGCCATAGCTCTGAATTGATAGGCTTTCTTTCCCCTGTTTCAGTTTCAAAAGACCTTGTAAATTTGGATATGAAATACTTGAAACTGGATCATTTAAGCATTAAATCAGTCAAAATAAAATAAAAGAGGCCCTTAAATTCGCTTTGTCTAAACACTATCTTGTTCTTGGCTCGAAATTATTTGACCAAAAACAGATGAGTGATTGATTCAAAGGAATGGACTATAACACAACCCCTTGTAAGACAAGCTGAAAAAAACAATATAAGAGGAATAATTTTCAGTTGCTAGTTGCAGTAATCTCTAATCGACTACACATGAGAGGGAGGGGTGAAAGTGAAAAATAGATCCCAGAGTTACATGATTTCTATACGTGGATTCATCAAACAAACGCAAATAACAAAAGCGTAACGAATCTTAAAGGCATCGATGCACATGTTGGAAAATTGTTTAAGTGGTTGAATTTCTTCCACTTACTATCTGCACTTACTGAATTTAGTAACAAATTGAAATGGACTCTGGCAGGGGAGGGATGAGAGAAAGAAGTATAAGATCCCATTTCGCTTGCCATCGTCCAAAGTACCCTTTAGGGCACTTACGAACTCTAGTCCCTCGCTAATCGTGGCAGTCATAATCTTTATTGTATTAGGCTAGTCGTGTTTAACTCCATATGGAGTGAGTTGTACTGTGTTGAGTTTAATCGCATTTGGGGTATGCCCATGGTTGTCAATCTCTTACGAGACGCGATACGATCATACGATACGATACGACTC
>MKEJ01092590.1:0-11365 GCA_001753735.1 Embelia ribes
CAACTCCAATACTCACTCAAACCCACATTAACTCACAATTCTCAAAAACTCACAAGTCTTATACTCACATCCACTCACACAATTTCTCACATCTCACGAATACAATACTCACAATGCTACTCACTAATACAACTCACCAATGTGAATTAATAGTCTAATGCAACATAAATCTCCACATATATCTTGCCAAAACTCACAACTCATCAATGAGTATCTAAATATGAATTCAACACTTAGCATATTTAATGGAACAAATCCAATATGCCATACATCTCCACAACAACAACTACAACGCCTCATTATGGCATTTCCATAATTGTAATAATAATATTATAATGGGATACATATATTATTAAATGCAAAAAAATTACCCTAAATTTCCAGGATGTTACATACACATACTCCCATTTGCAAGTTGTACACTAACACTACCCACTAGCAATGCCCCAAAAAGTACCACACCTGCCTAGTTCACGGCCACCACTTCGACTACCGTCTTAATTGCTGCGTCCTACACATGCCATATTTAAACTCAAGAGAGTAGCTAAAAATCAGTCATATATTTGCATTATATTATATAGGAAAAATAAGTACAAAAACTTGTATAACTTATTGTTAACTTCGTCCACTAACAGAGATCTTTGTTGGGCTTATAGGGCATTCTCTGTCTATCCAACACAGAATTAAGCATCGACATCCACTACAACAGATTACAGGTTGTTAAATATATAAAATGCAAGTATGAAAAATGATATGACTCATGGATTGATACAAACAAGCTTACAAAGCAGACAAGGTAGATCAGGCAATCAAATTCCTAGATGCCTGTCCCAACTTTCTAGATGTAGCTCACTCGAAACTTCCTACACAAAAGACCCAACAGCTTACAGCTCCCAAGATTATCGTATACCTTGAACTTTGATACCAACTTGTAACGTCCACATATTTAAAACCATAACAAAAATATCAAATGCCAAAATCTACCATAAATCATAAAAGAGTTTACATCAATTTCCTCACGAAAATATAAACAAATCAACCTTCGACCTTATTATCATGGTTTGGCCTATTATTAAACAGATATACATCCGAAACCATAGTGCTGGCTAATGGCCTACATCAATTTCAACGCAGTTTAAAAATAACACTTAAAAATATATAGATAAATGAACTCCTTAGGGCTCGTCATGCTCGAGTAAGCATCAACCTAGACCTACTTCCCATGAGCCTACCTGATTCTGTTTGGTGTTTTATGTCAAAACAATGGTTGAAAGACTAACTAAACAGGCACAAGTCAACAATGTGTCCAATAGGAATAAAATGACAGCTATGCAACTACAACATGAATCGTAAACATGTAATCACGATAATACATAGCAAGTTTCAATGAAATAAGTTTACAAAAAATAGACATGAAATGTAAACATTGACATGCACTACCGACTAATAACACGGGCACCGTCTCCCGGCATTGGCATCATCTCCCAACTCTTTACATGTAAAGATTTTATGAGGTACCAACTTGGAACCCATAAAAGATTAGTCATCGGAATCAACACTCCCGATTAACTTTGTATCACTTGAAGGCCTCAAAATAAATGTACTCCCATGGCCTAGTAAAATGTCCATATGATAGTTATAGAATAAATATACTCCTATGCCATGGTCAAGGAATGAACGTACTTCCTTATCTCAGCATGATATTCACACCATATTATCTACCATCTTGACTCAAATTCGTCTACGACACGACCCAACACTTCATTATCATCTTTAATTATACTATTATTTAGTTTATATGCTATTCTATATGAATCTTGATTATTTGTCCATTTTATTACACAATTTAAATAACTTAACCAAATAGAAAAATTTTCATCCGCACAAAATCAATCTCATCCGCATGAAAGGGTGATTCGTCCGGACCAGCGCCATTTAGTCCAGATGAGAATTGCTTCGCCCAAAACACGAATTTCATCTACAAAATCTGATCAACCTCCCATCCAAACACAACCAAGACATGTTAATAACTCCAAAATGCTCCTACTTATATGTCTAAACTACCAAAACTTCAAGTTTTATTACTATTGAATCATTAAGAAGCTATGTACCTTATTTAACGACGATGAATTCGCTCGGAGAATTCGGAGAAAAGGCTAATACACTGGTACAAGAAGATACATCAACGAAAATAGAGTTTGACCCCGAATCCATCTTTAAAACAACTTTGATTGTTTGTTAGTTTTTTTTTTTTTTTGAGAATACAAATGATCTCAAAGAAATTCTTACCTCATAACAATGAGGGCTACATAACGAGTCCAAATCTACCTCTAGATCGTCGATTGGACTAGTTCTCCTCCCCGGTTTGTGGAAATTTTTTGTGATAATGCCCCGAACTCCCCTTCCTCTCATTCTCTCTCTCTCTTGAGAAACAATGATAAAGTATTAGGTTTAGGAAATTTATTTTCAGAATTTAAGTCTTGTTGGACCTCCTTATTGAGCTTTTCTAATTGGGTCTTACATACAACGTCCAATGTACAAGACTTAGATTTTAATTTCAGCAGATAGTACACATTTTTAAAATTTGAAACAATATTTAGGAAATTGAAAGTTAAGGGCACAAAGGAAGGCGATGAACAAATTTTTAGGAAAAAAATGTTATTAATTCATGAAAGTATGAGCAGGGTAGGAAAAATAGTACATTATGATTAGCATGCAGTGGGATAATACAATGCAAATTAGGTTTTTGTTAATCTTATCAAAAAAAAAAAAAAACAGAACAAAAGCAAAAACAAAAAAAACAAAGAGTTCATTGGCCGCACAAGTTTCTTCAAGATACATGTACTTATGTAAATAGTGTTATAAAATCGGTATATTTCTGACATCGTCATATCCATAGTGGTAACAAAAAAGACCCGTAAATTTCCCCGCTATTTTAATCATGGCAGAAGTAAAGATTGGGGTGGCGAGTCCAACGGCAACTGCTTCAATCAAACAACTATGATAGAAGATCCAACATATTGGGGAACAGACTCTAGAAAAAGCATAATGAAGGTAAGATTAAATTTCTTTGGTCATACTATTCCGATCAGGGGCGGAGCACAACCCCAGAAATTCCGAAATTGCCTTTTTTTCTACTTAGAAATTACATAAATTTTGTTCAAGTACTGAATTTGGCAACTCCAAAATAATGTTTGCTATGACCTAGTGATCAATCCTTGGCAACAACATAGTATTTCTTTATCTTCTTTTATTATCCTTTCGTTTCGGAGCCCCAAATCTCTCACGTTTCACACATAACTGCATTTGTCCTCCAAAAGCACCATACTATTGTACATTATTTACTTATTTATTTGGTTTCTCAAAATTCTATCTTGTTTAGAGAATTGAAATTTGGGTTCTCCAAAATTCTATTTTATTTGGAAAATTAAAATTATAAAATATCAAAATTTATCATGCATAATTTTGGCAATCCCAAAGTTCGGTTCCTGGCTCCGCCCCTACTTTTGATCAATATGGATATATGAGTTAAGAGATGAATATATTGTGATTCGAAATCAAGAATTCATCCCAAAATGTGTTTAATTGGTCCTTTCGTCGTTCTTGAGCTAGATGAGTTAATAGCTGCGGAAGTTGAAATAATGGTAATGGAAATTACTTTGTGTCAAAAAAGTTAGTTCTAAAAACTTCAGGAGGCCTATTTACTTGTCGTTCAATAACCGTTTATACGTATAATTGAAAAAAAAAAATCGTTTTCCAAATTGATAGGGAATCTAATGAAAAATCTGTATATTTTTTATAAATTCCGTCGAATACACGTGTATCTATTTTTCCATACTAAACTTCATAAAAAAAATAATTTAAATAAGATAGTATCATACTTTTAGGAACTTTATAACATAAATTATATATTGTACCAAATATTTGGAATGTTTTTTTCACAAAAAATCATATTAAACACGGTCGTACCATACAAGGTTTTTACGTTTTACTGTATTTTACTAAGCATGCTATTTACAAAACAAGAAAAGTGTTTTCGCTAGTATAAAAGCTCATTTGAGATAAAAACGGGAAGGGGTTTTAGAATCCTTCAAATTTTGGAAGAACTTAAACGATGTCCGTGTGCTAAAAAAACTTTAAAAACGATACAAGGCACGGTGTGACAAGTTGATATTGGCGCCATCACCTAACGCTAGCATATTTGGAAAATGAATTGGTTGTGTGGCTCGCAGGTAATTAACGAAGTTTTCAGTAAATCAAAGGTCCCGATTACCCTTCTCAACATAACACAACTCTCAAGCTACCGGAAAGATGCCCACGTATCCATCTACAAGAAGCAATGGAGTCCTTTAACTCCCAAGCAGATCGCAAACCCTACGAGTTACGCAGATTGTGTTCATTGGTGCTTACCGGGCCTTCAAGATACTTGGAATGAGCTTCTTTTTGCCAAGCTTTTTTATCCATAACCAGAACAACCTCACTAATCTTGTATTAATTTTGATTCCTAATTTTTTAATACATCTCTAAAATAGATTTAGAGAACACCAAAACAATTTATTATTTTTTATTAAGTTCGTTACTTTTGTTTTTCATTTCCTTTGTATGTTGTTCAAAACAAGATAGAGTAGAGACTTTGATGTTTTTAAGAGTGATGTAATACTGCATTTTTTAGTAAATAAATAATTGATTGGGAATTTAGTGAAATTTTAGATAGTGTTAGGGTGCATTTGCCCCCTTTTTGTGTGTGTGTTTGTGTGTGGTAAACCTACTTAGGCACTTATTGGTTAGTGACAATATACGTATGTTATTGCTTCGTAGCAATTCGATCAATTTAGATAGAAATAAAGTTTTATTTTCAGACTTTGAGGCTTTCCCTTCTATTTTTATTTTTAGAGCTCGACTCGATAATTATTCGGACCAGACTTGGATCATTTGCTAAACAAGTTAAGATCGAGTATTTTTATATACCTGATTCAAGTTTCGAGTCGAGTTCAAGTAGCTAGATTTTCGACTCATTAGCTTGTGAATAACTCGGTTACATCTTGTATATTGAAAAAATATATGTAATATATTAATCTAGGGATTTGAACCCCATGCACAATACATAGAAGTCTGAATACCTAACCACTATTCCTCTATTTATTTTGTATAATATTTTCACATATAACAATATTAGGTGAGTATAAGTATTTATATGTATGCATGACTTTTCAGTTCTCAATTCCACTTAATGACTTTTCAATTTCTTAATGCCACTTGCGATTCATCTTACTAATATCACGTATGACTTTTCAATTATCCTTCTCACTTTTCAATTCCAATTACTCAACCCCAAAAGATAGCACCGGGTTTCAAAAAATATATTCAATTTCACTCTGAAATTATGTCGGATGCAAGCATAACTCCATTTAAGTGGTGGAGGTCGAAGTATGTTAAAGCACCAATTTTTTCCTTAATAAATAGATTTTTTTTTATTTTATACTTGATTAAAGATATTTATAGAGCTACTCTATGAAAAAAATTATTAAAAAAAATTAGGTGTAAGAAAAATATATATACAAAATAAATTATCGAGTACAAGCTGAGTTAATTTTGAGTATTAGATTTTTTTATTGAGTCAAGTTCGAGCATAATAAAGTACTCGAGCACAAATCGGGTACAAGTACGAGTACGAGTACGAGTAGCAAGTAGACAAAATAAGTAGTACTCGATTAGTTTACTACTCAACCTGACTCAGCTAGTTTCCACCCTTCATCTGTCTCTGCAATTGACGTTGAGGGCGAAAAAATTTAGGGTAAATTATACTTTTCCCCCCTGACACTTTTGGAAATTTCCGAATACCCCATGAGTTATTTGAAATTACAGTTTCCTCCAAATCATCTTTCAAGTTTGACTTGCATGGAAAAGACAATTTTACCCATTGATCCCTTGGCTTATTTTACAATTTCAAATAGATTGAATAAATATCATTATCTTTATAGGAAACCTTATTACATCTATGTACACACAATTACATAGCTTACTTTTTTAATAAATTGTAACAAAAATGTAGAAAATAAAATTTAAATTACTCTATCTCCCCATTGTCCATCCTTCCATAATTCTTGCATGCCGAAATAGGATGGATGCTGATTATATAATTGCCCAAGCAGAAAACAAATATTTGTGTATATACTAAAATTTTAATCTAGGGTATATTAGTTGTTTCTTTTTGGTATGTATAATATTTTTGCTTAGAATGTTTTAGACCATGGGATGTTGGTTAAGTGGTACTTTTGGAATTTTAAGGGTGATTTTGACAGACAATTTGACTTTTACTATACCCCAAAATTTTTAACGGTAAATTGTAATGAACAAATAAAATTGAAGGAAAAATTATAATTTCCAAAACCTCAGGGGTATTTTGTAATATTTAGAAACCTCATGGGGCAAAGTGTAATTTGGTACGAGAGCAACAATTTGATTTTTGCTTATATATAATAATGGTTTATAGTATGAATTATTAGCTTTTTTTTTTTTAATGGGACAGGTGGGACCTAATTTGACGTCAATGGGCTATATGTCCCTAAAAAAAATGACCAAAATAGTGTAGCTAAAATAATTCGTCATACCTTTGAGCGAATTATTAAAAAAATTTTAAATAAATTCGCTAAGGGAGATGGCGAATTAAAAAAAAAATTACAATTCGCCTTAAGAAGTGGTAAATTATAATTTTTTTTTTAAGAATTCGACTTAAGAATTATTGAATTAAAAAAAAATTTAAGATTTCACCATGAGAAGTGGCGAATTATTAAAATATATATATATTTTTTAAAATTCTCCTTGAGAAGTGACGAATTATATAAAAAAAAAATTAAGAATTTGCCTTAAGAATTTGTGAATTGTATATTACAAAAATAAATTTTTTTTAAGATAGGAATTCGTCTTCCATTTTGGCGAATTTTAATATATATATATATATATATATATATATATTTATAATTCGTCACTTTTTAAGGCGAAATCTTAAAAGTGCATGGAAAATTAACAGGGTGCATGGGCCAAAATTATTGGAGAAACCTATTCCATAGAAGTGCATGGAAAATATTAGAATATTACCTTACAATTATAAAATTAATAGGGCGACTTCTCAAGGCGAATTTAGAAAATTCTTAAAAAATATATATATTTATAATTCGCCGCTTTTTATGACAAATTAATTTTTTTTTTATAATAATTAATTTTAAAAATCTTATTATTATATGATATTGATATAGAATTCCCTATTAATATTCAAAATAAAATCGTCATCAATTAATATTTCTGGAGAAATATTATCAAGATGATAAGACCGCCAGCAAACTAACTTAGTCTAATATATATTATATTTTTCTTAGAGTTATAAAACAACTTGAAAAAAAAAAGTAGAAAATAAATAAAAAAGATAAAACTAATAAAAAATTATGAAAAATCAAAATTAATTATACAAAAACAAAATCCGCTTTAAGTTTTTTACACGAGTCGTAGAAAATTTTTGATGTGTGTGTTACTTTAATCTTTTGTAATAACTCACTTTAAAAATATTTCTATACTAAGTCTACGAATTCTGGATTCCCTACTAAATTTCAAAGCATTATACTAGCAATAATATTTTAGAAATATTACTAGTGTAAGATTCCTACGAAATCTAAACTTAATCTAACATATGTTACTTTTTTCCATAAAAAGTTATAAAAGAACTAAAAAATTGAAAAGAGAAGATGTCATACAAAAATAAAAATTCATTAAAAGCAATTTTATGAGAAATTAAAATTGATAATTTAAAAATAAATCACCACTCTATACACAATTTGTGCATGGTGCTGGCTCGACTCTAGTTAATATAAAGCTTGTGTCATCAGTTATTTTGGCTCTTATCTTGACATGTGTTTGGCTAGGTATTTTGCACAATTTATATACACATGTCACATGAATTTTAAATTTTAAATAATAAAATTATCGTCATAGAATTCCACTAATCTTAAATTTCTTTTAAAAATTAAATTATTGTATTTAATAATATTACCACTATAGAATAACTCTAAGCATAATTAATATAAATCGATTATGAACACAAATAACCTTAACATAATTGAATTTGTTCGTTCCTTATTCCTAAAAACAATTAATCTTATTTATCATATGAATTCAAAATATTTAATTATAACTCTCCGTCCCATACTCTGAAAAAAATAAAAAGTGTCATTATATCATGAACTAATTAAGACAAGTATAAAACTAATAAATGCAAAAAGAAAATAATAAAACAAAAAAATATAAGAAAAAATAAAGACTAACAATTTAAAAAATGAAACATTCCCGGCTTCACGCTTTAAAACTGTTGCATTTATAAGTAATTGACTAACCCCATTTAACTTCAAACCATTTTGCTAGGTTTACACAAAACACAATATATCTACTTAGTTGTTAAGATAAAATAAGTCGATTAAAAAATTTGTAAATAAATAAGTTGCAGGGATAAGCACAACAGGATTTGATTTTATCTCTAGACTATCTATCTATATATATACTTTAATTCATTAGTTGTGGTTCACCACCGCCACAGCTCTCATTGTTTTCACATCGCAGGTTAGTTCATAACTTACATTTGTAATTAAAATTCAACGTCTTGACTTTGTCATCTGTTATTATATTATTCTAGCATTGGTTGTAAAAACAATAAGGGTTTCACAATACCCAATATTACAAAACCTTAAGCCAAGAGATTTTGAGTTAATATGTTCCTTTTTGTTTTTATACATTTTCAAGTTAAAAGTTTCACGATTCAGTTTTTGAAAATAAGATGTTTTGGGAAAGCAAATTAACTGCTCTTATATTTTTCAATTCTTGGAGTCAATTTCTTAGCATGATGACAGATCAATATACGATAATCACTTAATATCATGGGCCAACACAAATAAAAATTGAAAATCTGCGCTCACTTTTTTCTTTTTGCCAATGTAATACTAATAGTGCTACATTATTCATAAGAATTTGGTCTAAAGTTGTTTTGATTGCTATTGTTTGATTAGATAGCCAAAACTACTATATGTTATGAGATATAGCATAATGTCATCCTAAATCATAAATAAAGTTTTAAAACGTGGATAATCGAACAATCAATATTTTCAACAATATTAATGTTTTAGCATGATGGAATTCATTGCCGAACTCTTTTCCGACCTCAGAAGTTCACTCGATCTTTTTATAACAATACAAGTTTAAAACATACTCTCCCACGAGATGATATGGAAACAACCTTTAATATCCAGTGTAATTTTTGCTTTCATGTACATTTTCGTTCATTTTTCATAATTCTATGCGATTGTGCCATTTAATAATATTATTATTTTATGAAAACACAATGATGCGTACATATTTTTTTCTTATTGAACTTACCTTCCTTTGCTGTTGCATAATCCTAGCAATAATGCATTCGTTGTTTTAAGGTTTCGTTATAAAAAATAAAAGAAAAAAAAAAAAAAAGAAAACTGTGGACTATTAGAAATTCATAATATTTTACAATTTATCGTGCTATTATGTTGTAATGATAGTGCAAGTGAGGAAGCCACTCGATTAATACTAGAATTTATTTTACAGGAAAATGTACAATACCTTTTTTTTTTTTTTTGCATGCAATTGCTATATTTTAAGAATGAGTTACCACAAACTTGAGATTATTTTATTTATTTAAAAATAAAATAAAAATATTTATAATAATTTATTCTCAACTTATAGTAATTTATCTTGTCTTGTATATTACAATAAACGTATTTCTTGCATTGAGAGGACTTCCGTGTATGTAATTTTTATCCAATTGACGTGTTGATGTCATAACATGCAGATCTACCAAATTCAGCAGATTGTCCTATCACAAATGGGTTCATCTACTTGTGTCACAGACCCAAATGATGCTAGTGAGTGTCATGATCTTGCCCTTTTTTTTTTTTTAATTCTGTTCTTCTAGTTTAATTCGAAAAATATCACGTTTCTAGATATTATTTATTGAATGCTACTACCACCATGTACACATATGTACCCCAAAAGTATATATGAAGAACTATGACTTGTCCTAAATCTTTGGTTGAATCTTTGCAATTTGTTTCTTGGATAATAGCAACTTCTAGTTTTGAAATTGCTACAATGTATTGTTGCCGAAATGAGGTTTTCATTTTGATTTTATGTACGTTTGTCCTGGATATTTATGTTCACTCATGCTTGCCAATAACTGGCTAGTGTATATAGTTGAGATTAGGTAAATTTGTGCATATTTATTAATGATAGCATGGGCAAAAATACACAATGCAACCATAGACATCTGGTTATATATATATACGTGTATTAGAGGGATTGTTTGCATTACGTACAAGTTGAAGAATCGTACTAAACATAGTAAAATTGCAAGCCAAAATTCAAAATAGGCCATGCTTTCGATTGTTTTGATTATCAAATTAAGAATAGTGTTAATCTCAAATTAAGAATAATGTTCAACGTTAACTTTAGGGCATACTGGAAAGCTTGTATTTCTGAACACATTAAAATAACTTAAGGTGTTGCAATATTTATTTCCCCCAATTACTAATTAGGTTCATTTGTTCTTTTGGAATAGATGTTACTCGTCTGATGTGGTTATTTTCGTTTTTACCAATGGCTGTAACCACTGCAATAGCAACTAGGTTCGCCCTTCTTGAAGCATGTCCCTCTGACTGGAACAATCCGTTTACACGATCCTTACTGGATATATCTGCATTTGCTTTGTATGGTGGGCTGTCGGTACTTACTCGTATAGCAACAGAACTTGGTCCATATAGCTTAGAAAGTAAAGAGCATCCGATTTACAGAGTTGGATGCTTACACAAGTCGTTGATAGATGTATTGTCGTTATGCATTGCTATAGTTTTGAGATATGCACTGAAGAGCATCTCTCTAAACATTGCTTGTATCTCATTGGTGGCAGTGTTGCAAATCACATTGAAACTTCGATTTGGCCCTCGTGATTTTTGGTTGTTTGATATGTACTTGGGATGTATCATGCGAGTACTTGTCATCATTCCAGATGATTATAACGCGTATTATTTGATGGCAATGCTCCTATTGTGTTGGTTAATTATCTATCACAGGCATTGGTGCACACCGTCATCTACAACAATTTTTAGCGAAACGGAAGATGTTCATTTGATTGAGGAGGCAAAAATGGAATCTGGTGGTAAGGAGTTAGCATGTCAAACCGATAAAGTAGCTGAAGTAAAAAATAAGAAGTTAGATTTTCCAAATGGCAAGGACGATGATGTAGTGTAGAGTTCTCTAACATCCCATATATCAAGTCATTTTTTTTATTTTTTATTTT
>MKEJ01092593.1:0-10429 GCA_001753735.1 Embelia ribes
CGAAAGATCGATTGGATGCAATATATAGATCCTGTTTATTTTGCACAATCTATGGTAGGGACTTATAAGCCACAATCCAACCATTGTTAGGAGATATACCCTGAGTTTGGTAAATAGTTTGAAAACAAGCTGAGTTTGGAAAAAAGTTTTAAAAACAGACTTCTTTGGTATTTTTCTCATTGTTAGGAGACATACCCTGAGGTCTTCTCTAAAACCCTAATGGTCGATTTGGTCTTCTCTAAACCCCTCTCGCTATCCTCACGAAAAATGATTACTATGTAATTATCTTCCCCTCAATAAACTTAAATTTTTTACGAATCTATGCACTTTGGGAGCAACAAAACATTTATAATTGTTGCTCCTGTACAATTGATTTGATTCAATGCACTGTAATTTTTAATTTTGAACCAGATTGTTTCATTGTAGACCATTTTAGGAGATGCGAGACATTTTTATATATGCATCCCGATAGCAGTATCAACAATGTGGGTTATTATGAGTGCATTCGCAGATGGTTTGCATATACTTCATATGAATCCACTCCTGCTTTCTGGTAAATTTAGTTTTTTGAATACGCTTGATTATAATATTAGGTTTTTAATTTTTATTGTTTTGAGTTTGGATTGATAAATGTTTCTGCTGATTGATGACCTATATCGATGATATGCCCAAGAAAGGTTTTGTTTGTCGTTCTCTTAAACATCACAAGCACCTGCAATCTTGTGATAATATCAAAATTTTCACTTCATATTCTTATACTGTTCCAAGTTTTATCAATGATTTGATCTTTGTTAAATTAATTTCATATTTATTTCATTTTAGATAACTAAGATATTTCGTAAAATTTCTAATTTATTAGATGGCACAGCAGATGTGCAAGCAGTTGCATCGTTGATGTTGCATGTTTTATTTTTACCATTAGAAGATCAATTATATGATTTTGAGCAAACACCGATTTCGCTGAGATCGTTGACATTTGGAATGTTTAGCAATGTAATGATGAATCAGTTTTGATTTTATCCAAATTTGGTCCGATTCATCTACCATACACAAAATACTAACTTGATGTAAGTTTAATTTTATTTATTTTCATGATATTAGTTTGATAATTTGTGTGAAAACTAAATTTTATTTGTGTTACAATAATTATTTAGGATCGGTATGGATATTAGATGATGTCACGCATTGGAGTCCTGCAAGAATGGATTGGTTTATGAGACGTTATACTCAATTCTTAGAGGTGGCCGGAACTAATGTACTACGGTCACATTCAAAATATTTTCAAAATATTTTGGAGACCAACCTGATTTCATTTAGTGGAATGCTTACTACAAATCTGCTATTGTTCCGGGTTCAGTGCTCGATTGTGTTATAGTTTGAATGATTCGGGATCACAATATTCAGGAAACGGCCCAAGGCGCTCTCAGTGATTATTTTTCGGATGGTTCCCGTGTCTTCAAAAACATATAGTCTCATCATCACAATCATCTAAAGGACTCAACTAAAGCAAATGGTCAACCTGTAATAATGGTTGGATAACTGTTAGTATTTCCTTCTTTTTGTCTTTTTTTATTAAACTAGTAGGAATAACATGCATTGCACGTGTGCAGACTTTTTACGTAAATGAAATATAATCATACATTTAAGGTGAAAACATGAAAGTACACAAGTATATTTCATAAGAAAATTGACACATACACATAAAAAAAATAATGAT
This sequence comes from Embelia ribes, assembly GCA_001753735.1. NCBI lineage: Eukaryota > Viridiplantae > Streptophyta > Magnoliopsida > Ericales > Primulaceae > Embelia > Embelia ribes. The sequence goes on from MKEJ01092593.1 coordinate 1,718, forward strand.
ATGAATTCCAAATCTAGTACGTTCAACGGTGCTATAAAAAATAACGAAAAAAGTAGAAATGCTGAAAAAATAATTTCTTAAAAAGGTACTTAGAAATACTGTTACAATAGGTAAATTAATATTTCTGTGTATCTTCAATCCTTCATCTATTCTAATTTTCTTATATTCTGAAGCCATTGAAAAAGTTGCATTGATAATGTGCATCTATTTGTATGTATCTATAGATTTAAGGGTCAACGTCACATCACAAAACAAAAACAGACCTTCAAAGATCTAGGTTGGGTTTGATAATCTCGACCACTGTCATCAAAAGCAGAATGCATGCGTCACAAAACAAGAACAGCATCACAGTAAATAAAGTAAAAAGAAAGCAGCTTTTCTCAGAATAACCAAAATGCTATATGTGAATGCCCCTAATATCCAATATATGGACTTTCTCAATGTTACCTTCATCATCGAACTTATCCCAATTTTCATCCCACTCAGCAGCACCTTCTTGAATGCCCGGTTGCCAGCCTTCATTTACATCAATAAAAGAAAAAATGTAAGCAATATTGGATAAAAATAATAATGACGAGAATATAGAGTTTAAACATCTGAATTAGCTTTACATTTGTGAGATATCTATTTCTAATTTCTCGGCCTTTTTGATGCATGATAGGTCATGCCAACTTAGCTTGAACCCATCAACACAAGAATTTGTTGTCAGGACAATAGTGAAAGACACAAATTTGGAACTTCACATAAAATTTGAAGTGCCTTGCCAGTTTCCAGATGTCAGTAAATTCAAAATCAAAACCTCCGAGAAAATTACCCTCGATTTTGCTTGAAATGAACTACTAATATAAATGGCAATACAATTCCCGTGAGCATCTTTTGATTGCCACTTATGGTATATAGTTGGGTAGAGAGTTAAACAATAAGAGGCACAAAGTATAGCTATATCAAAGGACTAGCAGGGTAGTGCAAATATCAAATGGAAGTTCAACTAATGTGGTTGGTTGGCAGGTAATCCATAACTTTTGCACTGTTCATTCACTGATTTCATCAGCTCCTCCAGTTCAGATTGGATTCTATAGGCATTAACCTGCAAAGACCAGATAGCTGCTATGAGACGAGGACACTTATCTTTGATACAACACAATCAGTATGAAATATAACTGAACACTATCAGGCTGCCATCTTGTTCCATTTTGACAATTGACTGATACAAATCCATTTTCTTCTCCTATAAAATTACAATGTGAAACGATGCATGTAAAAGAACATGACAGCATATCAAAGGATAGAAATTACTGATACATCAGGAGCATCAAAATAGCTAATACATCTCAAACCAGTATCCGGCCAACAGCAGACCAACAAAAAAAAAAAAAAGCACCTGAATATCGCGAGAAGTAGCCCCTTCAATAGATAATTTAGAAGCCACATCACCACTCTGCTTGTATTTCTCTTCATACTTCTTTGCCAATGACTCAACCTGGGATTCAACTTGCTCCCCATTTATCCAAAGCAAACATAATAACATGGAAGATACAGGAAATCCAGAAAGTTAAAGAAGTACCCCAGGTTTGCCCATTGAAATCCTTTCAGTTATCTCATTTAGTCGATTATCGCATCTGCTCTTGTACAAAATCTAAAACAAAGAGGAAATCTATAATTATAATAATCACATTGACTCGAAAATACTTATTGCTAATAGCATGCTGTTCTTCGAAGAGATTGCAAAAAGTCATGGATAAAACATGGTAACCACTTCCACATTATGTTATCTTGATGAGTACAAAAAAGGAGACATGATGAGATTGGTTTTGGATCTAAGATTTTATGTAGGTAATTTAATCTAACCATTAACAATCTAGTAAAGTTAGATTTTTATAGACCACTTTAGGGAGATCAAGATGCTGGCCTAGAAAAGTAGTACTATCTTTAAGACGATAGAGAAGATGAACAGATAAGATTTTCAACTGCACAACTCTAATAACTATCTTCGAGATGACGAGAATAAGACGAAAGGCAATAACCTATCACACGCATCTTTAACAAATTAGTCACATTTCCTCCTAATATAAGCAATTAGTACATTTCCTTAGCCCCTTCCCCGCTCCAAAAGAACAAAAAACCCTTTTTTTGGGTGGAGACAGAAAAGCAAGGAAAAGTAAGAAAAAAAAACACCACAAATGTTATAAACCCACAAAATTTAGCCACGTGAAGATCAAATGATTCTCTTATTCTGATAATAAAAGTGGATTATACAACAGAATTAAGAAGGCAAATCAATAAAAAGTACTCAACAATTGTTGCATCTTGGTTCGGAAGTAGTCAATCTGCTTCCACCTGCAATTTTTAAGACCAACAGTCATTCAAAGGGTCGGGGAAAATTCTGGCGAAAAATCAATTATTTTTTGTGGAATTCAAAATTGTAAAGTCGAAATCTAGTTGATGAAAGACACGAAAATACAACTCAAACACACAACGTTTGCATGAGACAAACTTGTAGGCGTTGAGTACCAAATGTTAATAAAGTAGCATTCTTTAAAGACTAATAACACATGCAAAAAAAGTAACAAGCTCAGACATGGCCACGTCCTGTGCATTCTTCTATTCTAAAGCATATTATCCTAAGCGCAGAATAAAGTTATAACGGATTTGTAATATATATATACATATATATAGATATATATATAAAGCTGGAGGGGATAAAAAAATTGAAGTTGTGTCCATTGTTCAGATGCCAAAATTGCCCTTTAAAAACTTACAATTTACATCTCAGTTACATTTACATTTGATTTCTAAGAGGATATTTGGGATAATTTTTCAAAATTTTCAAACACAGTCTAACTTCCCCATATTTTTACTCCTCTCTCTCTCTTCTCTTTCTCTTTCTACATTTCAGACCTTAATTTTTACCTATTTTTAAAAAATAAACAAAAAACAGATCTCTCACTTCTTCATATTTCTCTTGAACAGGAACTTGCGGATGCTTCTCCAGAATAGGAACTTTGGACTTCTGTGGAGCAGGTTGGATAGCTTCATCAGGAAGAGGAAGAGGCGCCTGAGATGGTGGTCTCCCTCTCGGGGCGATGGGTGGCCGTGCAGCAGGTTTCACTTGCGGATGCTGCAAACCTATTCACAGGTAAAAGGTAAAAGAAAGAAATAGAAATATAAAGATTACCATGAGAATACGAAGTTATGCAACTGCAAAAGCTTCGGAGAATGTGTACCAGGAGTTGGCCTCCAGGCTGTGTTGCCATAAGCAGCAGCTTGTCGACCAGAGGCAGGCAAAAATGCCTCATCTATCATAATACTATTTGGCAGTGTTCTAGGGAGTGGGCGCCCTTCCCGAAACCTTTCCATCAAATATAATGCAATACAAAATTCTCTCAGAGAAAGCATGCTGTCATTATCTTGATCTGATAAGTCCCACACCTGCTTCAAGATCTCTGACAATCAACAAATACCATCTATCAACCATGGTGCTACCAACAAGCACAACTGCCATGGTGAACATGCAACAAGTGTATATACATTGACTTGTTGCATGAGTTTGATTTATGCAACATATTAGAAAGGCTGAATAAAACATAAACTGGTCCATACTCCAGACACCAAAAGAGGTTCTATTAGTAATTTTACAGTGGTGATAAAAACTTTAGGCACCACTAAGGCACAAAAACTACTTATAGTCAGGAGAGAGAAGAGGGAGGTGGGGCATGATAACCAAAATCACTGAATTCTTGGGTATGGGATTTAAAGGTACAGCTTATTAACATATATTACATAAGGCCTTTTCTTAAGATTCTTTCCGAGCTCAGTGATTCTAGATGATCCTAATAAAATTAACTCAGCAAAAGAAGAATATGAATATGATATATATCAAAATTAACCAAATAACATGATGTGAAAGAGGGACTTGCTTCTGCTCAAGAGAAACAAAACCCACATATGCATGAAATAGCTCTTAAGAAACAAAATCCACAAACGCTTTTTGAAAAAGAAGATAGAAAATGACACACCTCGTGGTAGGCCCCAACTTAAAAACAGATTTCGAGCTTCTTCACCCGTAATTTTTCCATCTCTATCAGAGTCCACTTTAACAAAAACCCCATTATACTTCTGAACATCAGTGTGAGTAATTCTTGGCCATGAAACTTGGGACTGCCCATATGCCGAATTTCCTAGTCCAGCAGCAAATCCAGTACCACGGGTACTTAAATTCTGCACTGAAACTTGTTGGTTTCCTTTCATTGTAGACTGGACTTGTTGCTGCTGATTGCCCGTCACTTGTTGAGCAAATGGAACCGGAGAAGAACCAAGTGAATTGTGGCTAACAATAGTTTGGGTTACTGTGGAGGCTGGAACAGTAGATGATGAAACAGGCAAGCCACTTTCAGGAAATGCAGAAACTGTGGTGTCTTGCTTCGATGGAACTTCAGTTACAGACAAACCATCTCCAAAAATTGAGTCAGATGCAAACCCATTCCCCGAAACAGCAAGTAATTTAGAATCCTTAGCTCCTTGGGAAGAAGGCAAAGTTGCATCATGTTGGTTCGGAGCAGAAAGTTGCATCAGCCCAGTTGCCACCTGTGGTCTGGGCTGTGCAGAGGAGATATCTAGTGGTGTCCTCCCATATCCATCTTGTGTTGTGGATGGAGCAATCCCTCTTGCAGATACTTGAGTAGCTTGTCCTGCAAGAGGGGTAGGTGTACCTCCCGAAGTTGAGGAGATGCCTATGCTTGGAGGAGGAGAAGCTGCAACACCTTGCTGTGGGTAAAGCGAGGCTGTGGGAGGCACCGGCCGAGGTGGCCTTGCCATTTGATTTACTTGAGATGGGAAAAACTGTTGACCCATGTTAGCATTTGTAGGTATCTGTGGTGCTGCAACACCCATGCTTTGAGATGGCGCGAGAGTGGTGGCCCCAAACTGTGGAACTGGTGACCCTACCCTAGGATTTGGGGGAGGAGAAGGTGTGGCTGCCAGATTGATTTGGGGAGCAGGAATTTTAGCAGAAGCAGGACCAAATAACGCCGACTTGACAATTTCGGGGGTTAATTCTCGCTTAGATTGAGCCACAGTGACAAGTTTAAGAGCATTATAAAACTCATTTCTTCCAAGGAAACCGGTTTTATGTTGATCAGCGTAGGCCCATATCTGTGAAAACAACACAAAGAAAGACCTTTCAATGAAATAGAGTTAAAGCAAGAGTTGTATACATGTAAAGCACAAATCCTTTAGAGACATCATTAGTGAACAAAATTGTATGCAGCAGAAAATCTTCAGTAGTTAAATCAGATGATCATGTATACCAGAAATTCTGGACACATATGGAGCTGGTTTCAACGTCCTTGACCTTGGAAAATATCTGAATAAGGAGTTTGACCAAATACAACAATAACCCTTTCCATCCCAGAATAATCACTTTATCCGCTACCCCATTCTTGAATATAGCAAACTAGCAGTGGTAAAGTAGAAAGTTGCATATATGGACGGCACAGTGCACAAAACTCTCACATTGCGGGATCTGGAGGGTCTAATGTACGCCTACCTCTATTTCCAGAGAAACTGGTTCCAATAGGACAAACTCGTAACCTACAAGTCGCAATGGAAGTGTACATGATCCTAACTTATAGAAATTCAATTTAGGGCTTTAAACACCACTAATATTAATTTTAAGAGAGGCTGAATATGGAGCAACTATGATAATCAGATGCCATGTAAACATCAGACCATCTCCATCAAAAGGAACCAAAGTTAAGGAAAACAATCCCCATGTAAGAAAAGCAGCAGTGAGAGAACTTGATTTAGCTTCCCTATACTACTCAATTGAGCCATACAAACTCCAACGTAATATACAGGTAATGTTCGCCAAAAATAGAAACCAATACTAGAAAGTATAAACTAAGCTAAACCAATTTGCTTGACGAAATTTTTTTTTGTCATTAACAGCCAATTGCAGAACATACCCACATCGTAATGCCAATGCATTCCCATCTAGAGTCTAATGTTCATTACAGCTAATGTAATCCTGCTATCTCCTGGTAGTTCTTCAGTCCACCAGTCCTAACAATAGTCAATTCAACCAAATCCTCATAGCGCAACTGAATTTTGTCTTAGATGTACTAAGTGGAGCCAATGAAAAAATAGCTATATACATCAACAAAAACCAAAATCTTCATCTACATATTTACAGCGCCCACAATCTATTTCAAAATTTCAGAACACAGCCACCCAGAAAGGCTAAGACATACCAATCAAGGGTCTAATCTGATTTTCAATATCACAATCTCCTAGTACAAAAAAAATCTTGCTATCTCCCTATGACAATACAGCCCTCTCATATTCTCCTACCACCAAAAAAATCTTGCAATCTCCCAATGACAATACAGCATAAAAGTCATCACAACTGTCAATTTGACCCAAAATCTCATACTGTAGCTGGTTTTCATTTTATACATACGAATTTGTCTGAAAAAAATACTACTAAACATCAATTACGAACCAAAACCTTTTTCAACAAGACGAAAGTAAAGACACAACCATTTGCATATTTGGGAGGACCTAGAAATGCAAATACATCCAAACTACGGATATAATCTTATGGTCAATGCAGAGTAACCATAATATTGCTACCTGCTTAAATATAGAACAAACAGCAAGTCCTAACCACACTCAGTTGGACCTGAATTCTCCTACACAGCTGATGTCATAGTTGGTCACCATTCATTGTATAGGTAGTAAACATCAATGAATTGGAGTAGTGGGAGCTCTAAAGTGGACCAGAAAAAGAATAAGAAATTCAATTGAACTGGAATTTCATACCCAATTCATACCCACCTCAAATAAGAAATACCAGCACAATCTAATCAAGAGCCAAATGATCAACACAGTTAAAAATACTCAATGAATTCTCAAAGCCCAAAGATTAAATCTCAAATACAATATTGCCCACCATTTAAAAGATTGATGGTTCATATCAATTCGGATGAGTAAAACCAAAATTTTGTATCCTATGTCTCTTGATAAAATTAACCTACAATGAAATGTCAAAACCTTTCCATAATCCAATCTAATGTTCGACAAAGTAAAGCTAGTCCGAAATTTTCCTTCTAACACTGCAGTCTCACAAGTCCTTAAGGCATTCACGCCAATGCCCTTAAATGGCTCCCTTTCCTAAATTTTAGGAAATAAACCCGAGGGAATGGTCCCACTCCTGGATCAAAATATAGTTCATTCATTGAAAAAAATTAAGGAGTTTGCTACATTGCTATCGTTGAACTAGGGAAATAACGTTTGTCAACAGTTCAATTTTAAATTCAAGGGGTTTGGCAGGGAAGAGCCAGTAATTGAAAACGGGGTTAAACTTCGTAGAAGTTATTATTTGAGGCTAAAAAAAAATTGTTTTGAAAGTGGCTAAAGCTATATGAAAATTTTTTTACACAAAATTATGACATTTATTGAATTTTTTAAAATTAAGGGGGTGGATTTTAGGCCCTCTTAGCAAACCTTTGGCTTTGTCCCCGGGATTTGGTGCAGTATCACAACCTTTGTTTTAGAGTTTTAGGTATGATTAGAATTTAGGGGTTAAAAATACGGACACTGATGGCAATGCCATAATAATACACAATCTAACCCAAATTCTATTTTCGTTTCGGGCATAATCATTCGCCAGCATCAAACAAATAGCTACTACACATTAATGAATTCGACATCTAAGCTAAAGATGAAGAAGAATTACATCCAGCAATCTAAGAATAAGCATAATTCACTAGAATTTCAAATCCTATTTCACAGCCAATCAAGTATTAGAAAGAAAATCCAAAAGCACAAATGGACTGAAACAGTTAGTATAACAAGAACTCCATAGACTAATAAAGTACTAAGGCAATTATCGAGTCTATCGGGATGGGGTCTACTACCACCAGTCTACCCCTAGGTAGGGGGTTGAATTGGGGTTGAATCGAGATCTCATTTTCCCGTTCGTGATGATTACTTTCTTGGGCAAAGACATCTTATTGAATCTGCCCATGTACGTATTGGCACCAATTTTGGGTGCCAAATGCACACCTAGCTGGGGGCCTACACATGTTAAACATGTAATTTGACTTGTTTTATCAGTGATTTGGGGAATAATACACCTTCCCATCCCATGCTCCATGCAATAAAGCTAATCTCACAATTTCCTTCAATACAACAGTCTCACAAGTATTAACAATATTCAATTTGAATTCGAAATTTCATTTTACATCATCATTGAACAAATAGTTACTACAAGTCAATGAATTCAACATTGGTGCTGCAAACGAGGAATACATACATTTAACAAAACTCAGTTGACTAGAATTTCATATCCTATTCCGCGATCACCAAGAATTAGAAATAACAACAATGAGAACAAACATTGAATAGAACTAGAGCCGAATATCATATGTCCCCTAAGAGATAGAGAAAGAGAGGACTTGAGCAAGGAATTGTGTGGCCAAATCAGAGAATGCTCACACTAGTTAAACTAAATTTAGGGGTTAAATTTTACAGGATGCTTGTAGCTATTAGTATTTAAACCCCTAATAAATCGGGGGTGTCTTATTATTGCTTATCCCCAATACCATTTTTAATTATAGGGAATTGGGTGTGGGCATTTCATTCTCAATTTTAGAGCTTGAGATCATCATCATCATCATCCAAGTCTTGAAAATCCCAATAGATTGGGGTAGG
>MKEJ01092594.1:0-11556 GCA_001753735.1 Embelia ribes
AGAGAAGAAGATAAAAAGCATGATCCTGAATTAAAAATTAGACATGAGAGATACATACATAGTAGCTTGAGAACAAGGGGGCCACCCTTTAGAGCTCCAAAAGAAGAAGAGCAGCTGAAAGAATATTGAAACTAATAAAAACAAACAAACAAACAAACAATTTAGGAAATGGGAAAAGCAAAAGAGTGGACCATAAATTTTGCAGTGGGAAAATGTCAACCAATACTTCCAAAAATATTGTTATTTTGAGTTACGTAATAATTATAAAATTATTTTTAGAATTTTTTATTATTAAATTTTATTTACGTGGCTATAAAACATTCTATCACTTTGTCGTGTGTGGGTCGTTACACAATTGCAATAGTGCGAAAAGGACAGTGAAAACGAGATATACATACACAATATACCGTTTGAAATATCAGCACCACTATTAGAATATTACTCTGCCCCCTTGAGGTTTCTGATAATTTCAGAATATTACTATAGTTACTAAAATTTTATTATCACTATTTATTTATTTCGTTTTACCCGCAAAATTTTGGAACAAAGAGAAAGTTACCTTAAATAACATAATTATACATAAAATTATGGGAATACCCCTTGACTAGCATACACACACATATATATATATATATATATATTCATTCAATTGTGATGTGTTTCTTTAATTTTTCAATTATTATATTCAAAATGAATAAAATAAAGCACCTTTGGTTTCTATGATGTGGGCCCCACAGTTACATGTATAGATTCTTCTTTTTCTCCCTCATCGTACGGCCACGGAGAGAAGTGTCTATATTCATTAAAAATGGTACAATATTTTCTAAAAAAAAAATAGTGATTTTTTTTTATTGGCACAAGCGGGAAAATAAAAAATATGCTTATTGTTAGATGAAAAAGATAGCATATTTCCCCAGGGAAAGAAACAACACTCCGGAAGAGCTCAACAAAATTATACATAATAATCTGTATTTTATACAACAAAATCAATGCAGAACAAATCAACCCCGAAAACAGCAGCCAATACCAAAACAAAACCCATACAGTGAATTACGTATATATAAAAAGAAAAACAAGAAGGAAACCCAAATATAAAAAAGAAAAAAAGAAAAAGAAAAAAAAGATGAAGGAGCCAAATTGATACATGCTCACAGATCAAGACCTTGATTAACGGTCACACCTCATATTTATTCATAAAAAAGAACAGGACTATATGCCTAAACCCGCAACAATCCGGTGACCAACTACTCTCAGAAAATGGAAAAAAAGAATTTGAACCGGATAATGAACTAACCGAACTAAAAGGATTTCCAATCATCCGAATCTCTCCTTGGGGTTTGGCTGTCGAAAGATGTCTTGAACGGCCCACTAGACCCGAATGGATCCGAGTCGCCAAAAGTGTTGAAACCATGGCCATCATCGCCATCTTTGGTGCTCTGGAACGAGTCAAACCTTGCATAGTCCCGAGGGGGGAGAAACCCACTATCAGAGTCTTTAGTAGTGCTTCGAAATGAATCAAATCTTGAAAAAGTGTCTTGTCCCGAGTCTTTAGTAGTGCTTCGAAATGAATCAAATCTTGAAAATGCGTCTTGTCCCGAGCCTTTAGTAGTGCTTCGAAAGGAATCAAATCTCGAAAATGGATCTTGTGATGAGAACCCCTGACCATAATCGGATTCCCTAGTACTGCTGAATGAATCAAACCTAGAGAGAGACTCATGGGGTGGAAATAATCCACCGTCGTGGGTGCTAAACAAATCAAATCTTGAAAAGCTATCAAACGTGTTCAGTTCTGAACCTTCACTGGGCTTTCTTGGGGAGTTGCTATTGTAGTTATATGCAGGGGTGCTCGGAAAAGAATCAAATGTGAAAGCGCTTTTCTGTTGAAATAGATTATCTGCTTGTGGAGTATTTGGGATGGAATCAAATGCAAATGCGGATTGCTTTTGAAAAAGGTTATCATACTGTGGGGTGCTTGGAACTGAATCAAATGCAGATGAGCTCTTCTTTGCAAAGAGGTTATCTGCCTGTGGGGTGCTTGGAACCGAATCAAATGCATAAGATTTGTTTTGGAACAGACTGTCTGTTTGCGGGGTGCTCGGAACAGAATCGAACACGGACGTGTTATTTCCCCGGTAGCCATCATCTTTGTGTGAAGAATCAGTTCTTATTGGAGGCAAACCCAAGTCGCCAGAATCAAAGAAGGAACTTCCCATATCAAATTGCTGCAAAGAAATTAAAGTGTAGATAAATAAGAAAAAAGGCCATAAATAGCATTTATATGCAAGCCAACTAATGGAAGGACAAAAATCTCTCTAAAACTCGGGCCAAATTTTTATTCATTGTCAGCAGCGAGGCTATTATGGTAACGACAATAATTCGGGGACAGGGTCCCCAAATTAACCTCCCAAAACACTCCCACAATGGCGAACATAAGATATAACAATATTTTAAGGATATCCTTTTTTGCATAAGTTTCATATCAAGCTATTCCAGTTGAAGCTACCAGAGAAGTCCTATCATGCAGGCAAAACTGCCCAAATTGATGCATTTCTAATTTCATCCCAAGCTGTTCCAGTTGAACTTCCACGATCTATATTCCAAGTATCAACAACTATGCCATGCAAGAAAATTTTTGCATTATTATTCGATTATGTTTTCATTCGATAGATGGCACTCGTCAAGTGTAAGTTTACTAGGACCAATTGTTTTGGAGTGAACGATCACAGGTAAACTTTGATCCAGTGAACAGATCCAGCAGATCCGGAAAATCTGTGTAGAGTATGTAGACCCACAAAGGTATGATAGCTACTCATTTAGAGAACTCCAAAGCATGTGGAAAATACCAAAAGAGCCAAACGAATACAATAAAATGAACGTATAAAACCCCATAAAGAGATGAATTGCAGACTGCAAAATTCAATACTATGGGCCATTGACATCTCCAAGTAATGTGAAAAGGGAAAAATAAAAAAATGAAATGGGTTGCCACAGAATAAAGTTTGATTACCTTATTAGAACCAAAGTTCCAAGAAGAGTCGGTTTCATAATGTGTGTCAAATGCTCCCACGCTTGGTTCATCGAAACTTTTGTCCCCAAAAAGTACAGATTCAGCACCCCCATGTTCCCTGTACACAACAAACAAAATCCACATTTTCAGATTCTTAAAGAAAACAAGGGCAGACAACTGATTCAGGAATATCTGTGCAACAAAGCAACACGATGGTCCAAAAACATACCTTTGGGTTTCCCTAGCATGAGGGGAACCATCTGCATTGAATTCTTTCTTAGATGAATCACTTTGAAACTTTTCAGATGGGCTCACTGAAGCATGAGCTGGACTTTCAGGCGGACTTTTAGCATGACCATCTTCACTGTGTGTGTCACCATTCTGCTCCTCTCCAATTGGCACATTCTCTGCCTTATGATCACCGTTTGCCAATGAAACATCTCGTACGCTATCTTTGGTCGAAGTTGCATTACTTTGCACTGATGATTTTGTTTTTGGAGGGGCTATCACATTTTGTACATCAAGAATAAGATCCTTGACAAATGTGAAACCTGTGAGAGGCAAATATTGTCAGAATTACCATGCAATTTGCGTATCTGGTCATGAAATAGTATCTACTTCACAAAGCAGAAAAACTACAGAAAAGAAACTTGGTGGGTTAGTTATCAAAATAGTGTTTGTAGCAAAATGACGAAAACATCCCCCGTTGAAGAAACCCATATAGAGTTGTTTTGCTGGTTTATAATTTACTTGATACAAAAATTGAAGGACCTTCAGAATTCCAATCTTTTTCAGCCCCTAAACCAGCAAATGAAGAACAAGATTAGAAACTAAAAAATTCCAAAACAGAACCAAATAGATCTTTAAAGATCTACTTCAGATTCAATATTTCCTACCTTTATAGCCTTGTCAAAGCACAATGCAAGCATTATATTCTATATAGCTAGAAGAACAACACTGTAAAACAAGTAATAAGAAACCTGGACAATAAGATTTTTTTTAACAATTTTTTATGCTAAATCTGACTGCCACTATACCAACATAAGAACATTCTTAACATTACCTTCATCTTCAAACTTATCCCAATTTTCATCCCAATCAGCAGCACCTTCTTGAATGCCAGGTTGCCAGCCTTAATTCACATAAATTAAAAAATAAAAAATAAAAAAAATGTAAGAAATATCAGACAAAAAATGACAATTACAAAAATAAAATAAAATTTGAGTAAAAACATCTGAGTTCCCTTTACATGTGAATTATTTCTAATTTGTGACACATTTTTGGGTAATGATAGGCCATGCCAACTTAATTTAGCTTGTACATGCCGACAAAGGAATTTGTCACAACAACCAACTCTTATCGCAAGAATTTGTGGTCAGTAAGATATCACGTCGAGTAGCTGATGTGAATTTTCTGAAGTTAATAGTTCCTATACGAGGCTACTTGCTCGTTTAAATTTCTTGCACACGTCTTTTTATTACAATTAAACCACTTAGGTCACAAGTTTAATGGTACACAAAAGAAAATAAAAAAATAAACTCCGAAAAGGAAAAACTTGGGTGAGATTTTGCTTCTAGAGAAGAATAGTAAAACACTTCAATTTTGGAAATTAAGTGAAACTTAGTGCTTGCCAATTTCCAGGTACCGTCAATAAATTCACAACCAAAACCTCAGAAAAAGTAAACTCTCAGGGTTGCTTGAATTGAACTACTTACATAAATGGCAATATCTATTTTTTTCCAGTACACATCTTTTATTTGACTGTTTTTAGTGCATAGTTGACTGGCAAAAGTTTGACAATAAGAAGCAGAAAGTTTAGATACATCAAAAGATTAGTAGGGTAGTGTAAGCACCAAATGGAAGTTCAACCAATGTGGTTGGTTTCGCACGTAATCCGTAGCTTTTGCACCGTTCATTCACAGATTTCATTAGTTCTTCCAGTTCGGACTGGATTTTTTGGGCATTAGTCTGCAAAGAGTAGATAACTGCTATGAAAGAAGGACACATATTTTAATACAAAATAATCAGCATGAAATGAACCTTAAAAACTTTCAGAGATTTAATTGATCCCTGATAATTTTACTACAATGATAATCAGCCTCTTATATAGAGGAAACAGAGATACTTGACCAACCAACATAAAATCAGGCAATTTAATATCAAGAAGTAAGGGGCTTGAATGACCAAAAATGAAAAATAAAACCCACATATTTACATCATCTGGTCAGGATACAAATCAGAGAAAAATATCGATTACTAAAAATAAAATAACTCATAAATAATGAAATCTTCAACTACAAGATACCTGAATACTATCAGGCTTGCCATCTTGTTCCATTTTGACAATTGACCGATACAAATCCAGTTTTTTCTCCTGCACAAGCACAATATCAAATGATATCGCTAGTTAAACAACCTGATGATATCTCATTGAATACAAGTTACTGATGCAGCATGAATATCAAACTAGCCAGCACAGCTCAACCCAGTAACTGGCCATCACTTGACCAAAACAAGAAATTAATATACCTGAATATCGCGAAAAGTAGATTCTTCGATAGATAATTTAGAAGCTACATCACCACTTTGCTTGTATTTCTCTTCATACTTCTTTGCCAACGACTCAACCTGCGATTCAACTTGGTCCCCATTAATCCAAAGGAAACTTAATAACATAGAGGAAACAGTAAATCCCAAAAAGTGAAAGTACCTCGCGTTTGTCCATTGAAGTCCTTTCAGAGATCTCATTTAGTCGATTATCACATCTGCTTTTGTACAAAATCTGAGATAAAGATGAAGTCAAGAGTTGTAATAATTGCACTGACTAGAAATATTTATTGCTGAAAAAAAAAACTCAGCCCCCAGTAAAACAAAAGAAAAAACAGCATATCATTCTTTGACGAGATTGCAAACAACCATGACTAGGAACTATGGTGTAACGGCTACGACAACATGTTTATGTTTGTTAGTGTAAGAAAGGGGATTGACTTTGGGTTGATGAATTATGATTATAAGTAGGTAATCAGCCCTAACCAAACACAATTTTAGAGAGCCAGTCCTCTGAAGAACACTTGAGATCAAGCTGCGTGCCAAGAAAGTACTACCCAGAAGACTATAGAGAAGTTGATCTGATAAATTTTCAACTAATTAGTCATATTCCCTAGCCCCATAAGATCTCCCAGTTGCCCAGATTTATTTTTTCTTTTCCTTTTCTTTTTGAGTGTGTTTTTTGTTTGTTTTTTTATTTTTAGTTTATTTTATTGTTTGGTTGTGAGAGGAGGAGAGAGTGTGTCTGTGTGAAGTGAGAAGAAGAAAAAGCAAGTTGTAAAACACCATATACAAATTAGCCCCACGAAATTCAGCTACATGAGAATCAAATGTTTTTCTTATTGGATAATAGACCCTGATTCCTCAAAAAATTAAGATGAGGAAAATCAATGGAAAGTACTAACTAGTTCTTGCATCTTGGTACGGAAGAACTCAATCTTCTTTCTGGAGTCCACGATGTCCTTCTCCAGTTCTTCTACCTGCAATTTGTAAAAACAAGAGAAACTCGAGAGTTAGGAGAATATTTTGCGATAAGTATTAGTTATTTTCTAGTTGAAATCAAAAAGTTCAAAGTGTAACTCCTAAACACAAAATTACCATTCTTGGCACAAATGCTACGATAAATGGTAAAAAAAGAAAAGAAAGTGGGTTTACACCAAGTAGACTTTTTCAGTTACATAAAATGGTCAAGATAAAAAAGCAGTCAAAAGAATTAAGTCGCAGCCTCATAGGAATGATAACCAAATGATAAAAGAAAAACGTTTTTGAAAGAGTGTGATACATACAAAAGAAGCTTACAAATTCCCATCTAACTGCATCATGTGCATTATTGCCTAACTTCAGCATAGCATTCCAAGCACAAGATCCTATCGCAAGGAGTTTGTACAAAACAATTGTGCGCACAACACTTTCCTTCTCAAATGGTAACTGCTCAATAAAATCTGTTATATATGCCTAAACACTATTCATTTGTGAGTTTGCTCTCTTCTAGATATGATGTCTACTTATGGTCTCTATATTTACAGCAACCTCAAGATGATCTGGCTGACAGTGTCCACAAACCTGAAGAAAATCTTGCACATAATGGGCAAGGAAATATTGATATCCTACACTGTTACAAATAATGAACTACCAGAAGAACACACAAGAGAATAGGAGAAAATAATGGTTAGAGAAATGCATGGCACGGGCATGATTCAGTATTGAAAATTTTATCTTCCTTTGCAACTTTGCCATTGCACTTGAAAGAGAAAAACAAGAAGCATCTTCCAATCCTATTAACCTACTTCTTGTCTCCCAAAACAATTGGAAGAATCTCACAACTTCATCAAGGAAGAATTGACGAACACTGCATGTTCATGCAGTGGTTTTGGAACATGCAATAACATATGAAATTTTGCCAAGGGGTGTTTTGTGTAAACAGCTGTTCATCAAATTAAAGCAATTTCTGCTGAGCAGGTGGTTACAGCATGCCGGGAGGGAAAAGCTGTTCTCAGCATGCCAGAACGAGTAACTGATTGCATGAAAAGTGTAACAAAACACAGGTGCAAGCTAGAAGAGAAATCAGGTCAACATGAGGCGTCTGAGACATGGATTTCACATAAAATCTAACTTAGTTTTTAGCAATACAGAGCCCAACCCTTGTGCAACTCCCTCATTAAGCAATTTGGGCTAATTTATACGAATCATAACCCACCACTTCCTCAATTGTATCTGATTGTCAGAAAGTGCCTACTAGACATTTCTAGCCCTTGGCGAGTTCAATTTCCAGCTTGAACGAGAATAGTTGATAATTAACAAGCCATGTCTGAGGGCTCGTTTTCCTTTAATTACCTATTAACATTATTTGATTGTTATTCATTAATGAACCAATCTAATAGAAACATAAGATGTTGAGATTCTCCACATTCCCATGGATACAGACACCAAAGCAAGAGTGGTGAACATAAAAACAGGAAGTACCTTTTTGTTGGCTTCAGTTGCCTCATTGAACTTTGCGTTCAGTGAATTTTGCTCCTGTTCACTGAGCTGGTTGACAAGACGCTTCTCCAGAACGGGAACTTTGGACTTCTGCAGAGGGGGTTGGACAACTTCATCAGGAAGAGGAAGGGCCTGAGTTGGTGCTCTTGGTCTAGGGGCTATGGGTGGCCGTGCAGCAGGTGTTGCGTGTGGATGATGCAAACCTATTCACAAGAAAACAAGGCAACAGAAGAGAGGAAAAGAAAGAAGATGAAGATGTGAAATGAGAATATGAACTGATGAAACTGCAGAAACTCTGAAAGAATAAATATACCAGGAGAAGGTCTCCAGGCGGTGTTTCCATAGGCAGCAGCTTGTCGGCCAGAAGCAGGCAACATTGCCTCATCTATCATAATACTATTTGGCAGTGTTCTAGGGAGTGGGCGCCCTTCCCGAAACCTTTCCATCAAATATAATGCAATGCAGAATTCTCTGAGGGAAAGCATGCTGTCATTGTCTTGATCGGATAAGTCCCACACCTGCTTCAAAATCTCTGACAATCAACAAATATCACCCATCAAAAACAGTGTTACCAAGAAGCACAGTCACTATGGTGAAGATTATAATATGAACATCAACAAGCACGACTCCAGACATCAAGAAGTGTTCCGTTAGTTCTTCGACAGTGTTGTCAAAAACTTAAAAGCCTTGGTCACCACTAAGATGCCAAAACCACGTTACAGCCTGAGGCAACAACCTAGGCGCATGCCAGGTTAATGCAAGGCGCTAACTTTTGTGGGTGGAGAAGAATTGCATAATACCCAAAATCCCTGATTTTATTCTTGCAGTATAGGCTCTTTTTTTTTTTTTTTGTGTGGGGTTTAAAGGTATAGATTATCTATATTATAATATACATGGTGTTTTGTTGTAATGATGATTTTTCCCTTTGATATATATGCATGCATGCATGAAATTGACCTAGAAAAGAAAATTCACACCATGATACCAGAGGCAGTCACTTGAACTCAAGAGAAAAAAAATCTCAAAACAAATACGTCAAATGGCACTTAACAGAAACAAATCTTAAAAAAAAAGGGCTTAAAATCATATTTTTTAATTTTTTATTAAAATTAGTACACACCTCGCGGTAGCCTCCAACTTAAGAACAAGTTCCGAGCTTGTTCACCAGTAATTTTTCCGTCTCTATCAGAATCCACTTCAACAAAAACCTTGTTATATTTCTGAACATCATTAGGAGTCATTCTTGGCCATGAAACATGGGACTGCCCAGTAGCTGAATTTCCATGTCCAGAAGCAAATCCAGTATTAGAAGTACTAAAATTCTGCACTGGAGCTTGTTGGTTTCCTTTCATCACAGAGTGAACTTGCTGATGCCGATTACCCGTAAGTTGTTGAGCAAATGAAACTGGAGAAGAACCAGATGAATTGGGCCTAACTGCAGTTTGGGCTCCTGAAGAGGCTGAAACTGTGGCTGATGAAACAGACAAGCCACTGGTAGCAAATGCAGAAACAGTGGTATCTTGCTTTGGCAGAGGTGCGGTTACAAACAAACCATCTCCAAAAATTGAGTCAGATGCAAACCCATTCCCCGAAACAGCCAATGATTTAGAATCCTTAACCCCTACCTGGGAAGAAGGCAAAGTCCCATCCTGAGGTTTTGGTGCAGAAAGTTGCATCAGCCCAGTTGTCACCTGTGGCCTGGGTTGTACAGAGGAGATATCCAGTGGTGCCATCCCATATCCATCTTGAGTCTTGGATGGCGTAATCCCCCCTGCAGATACTGGAGTATTCTGTCCTGCTAGAGTGGTAGGTGTGCCACCCTGCCAAGAAGAGGAAATACCGGTGCTTGGAGGATGAGAAGCTGCAACATCCTGCTGTGGGTGCAATGAGGGAGTAGGAGGTGCAGGCCGAGGCTGTCTTCCCATTTGACTTACTTGAGATGGGAAATACTGCTGACCCATGTTTAAGTTTGCAGCTCCCTGTGGTGCGGTGACACTCATGTTTTGAGATGGTGCAAGAGTGGTGGCACCCAACTGTGGAACTGGTGGGACTGACGAAGGATTTGATGGACGAGCAGGCGTGGCTGCCAGATTGATTTGAGGAGCAGGAATTTTAGCAGAAGCAGGACCAAATACCGCCGACTTGACAATTTCGGGGGTTAATTCTCGCTTAGATTGTGCCACAGTGACAAGTTTAAGAGCATTATAAAACTCATTTCTTCCAAGGAAACCCGTTTTATGTTGATCAGCATACGTCCATATCTGCGTAAACAGCAAAATAATGGCCTCAAATGAAATAAAGTTAACACAAGTATGTATAACTGTAAAGTACAATCCCTACATGACATCACTACTACAGGAAATGATATGCAGCAAAAAAGGTTTTATGCAGTAGTAATATTAGATGATCATGTATGTTATAGATTTTGGAGACAAATGAAGATAGCCAAAACGTCCTTGACCTTGGAAGATATCTAAGTAAGAAGTTTGACCAAGTACAAAAACATATTTCTCCATCTTAGAACAATCATCTTTCCGGCTACCACATTCAAGTATCCAGAAGCGGACAAGAAGAAAGATGCAAATACTTCACTTTTGATTTTTTGGTGGAAGTAAAAACTAAGAAAAGCAGCTGCATTGAAGGGAGAAAATTAACTTGAAAGCAGCAGCAAGAGAACCAAAAAAATTTCTTGCACATATTCAAGAAGAGCCATTCAAAGTCTCAAACTCCAATGGAATATACATGAACTCCAATGTTTGACAAACACAAACCTCTGCTTATGATTAAGTCTTGTAATTTATGATGTCCAATAGAAACTACCAAATCACCAAGCCCCATCAACTCCCATTCATTTCTTCTAATTCTAAGCGTAAAATTGAATCACAAGAAGCAACTAGATACATAAGCTATTAAATAGGGTTATAAGTAAAAAACCCCTCTTCCCACCCCACCAAAGATTAGAAATCCGTAGCGTTAGAGTATGCCCCCGTTCACTTGTATATTAATCTAACATATAGTTTATAATTAGGTTCTCTCCATAACTAATATGTCCTTTTAGTGGGAAGTGCATAGACTTTAACCTAGCATCAGAGTGGGCTATCGCTATTGGTTTTACCTCCACCAGCTTATTAAATCCACTTAGCCCATTTTCTTACCAGCACACGAGTGAGTGATAGTGTAAGAGTTTGTTAATCGTCCCGCATCGCTTATATATTAGTCTACATGTAGGCTCTTGTGGGCCCTTTTAATGGCTTTAAAAGTATTCATACCAGTTTTACAAAGTTAGGATTTTTCCCATTTAATTTCTCAAATGAGAGATATCTTGGTTTAGAAATGTGTCAAGAAGCACGGACACTCCAAATCAGGTGCCGCACCCATGTCGGACTCACCAGGGACACCGACAGACACTTCAGGACACGCCACATAGCGTGTTTGAAATTACATTTATTAATTTAAATATTGGACACTCAGGGGACACGCCGGGTACACTTGGCGGACATGGTAGTGGCCAAATTTTTGAT
>MKEJ01092595.1:0-10762 GCA_001753735.1 Embelia ribes
CGAAAGATCGATTGGATGCAATATATAGATCCTGTTTATTTTGCACAATCTATGGTAGGGACTTATAAGCCACAATCCAACCATTGTTAGGAGATATACCCTGAGTTTGGTAAATAGTTTGAAAACAAGCTGAGTTTGGAAAAAAGTTTTAAAAACAGACTTCTTTGGTATTTTTCTCATTGTTAGGAGACATACCCTGAGGTCTTCTCTAAAACCCTAATGGTCGATTTGGTCTTCTCTAAACCCCTCTCGCTATCCTCACGAAAAATGATTACTATGTAATTATCTTCCCCTCAATAAACTTAAATTTTTTACGAATCTATGCACTTTGGGAGCAACAAAACATTTATAATTGTTGCTCCTGTACAATTGATTTGATTCAATGCACTGTAATTTTTAATTTTGAACCAGATTGTTTCATTGTAGACCATTTTAGGAGATGCGAGACATTTTTATATATGCATCCCGATAGCAGTATCAACAATGTGGGTTATTATGAGTGCATTCGCAGATGGTTTGCATATACTTCATATGAATCCACTCCTGCTTTCTGGTAAATTTAGTTTTTTGAATACGCTTGATTATAATATTAGGTTTTTAATTTTTATTGTTTTGAGTTTGGATTGATAAATGTTTCTGCTGATTGATGACCTATATCGATGATATGCCCAAGAAAGGTTTTGTTTGTCGTTCTCTTAAACATCACAAGCACCTGCAATCTTGTGATAATATCAAAATTTTCACTTCATATTCTTATACTGTTCCAAGTTTTATCAATGATTTGATCTTTGTTAAATTAATTTCATATTTATTTCATTTTAGATAACTAAGATATTTCGTAAAATTTCTAATTTATTAGATGGCACAGCAGATGTGCAAGCAGTTGCATCGTTGATGTTGCATGTTTTATTTTTACCATTAGAAGATCAATTATATGATTTTGAGCAAACACCGATTTCGCTGAGATCGTTGACATTTGGAATGTTTAGCAATGTAATGATGAATCAGTTTTGATTTTATCCAAATTTGGTCCGATTCATCTACCATACACAAAATACTAACTTGATGTAAGTTTAATTTTATTTATTTTCATGATATTAGTTTGATAATTTGTGTGAAAACTAAATTTTATTTGTGTTACAATAATTATTTAGGATCGGTATGGATATTAGATGATGTCACGCATTGGAGTCCTGCAAGAATGGATTGGTTTATGAGACGTTATACTCAATTCTTAGAGGTGGCCGGAACTAATGTACTACGGTCACATTCAAAATATTTTCAAAATATTTTGGAGACCAACCTGATTTCATTTAGTGGAATGCTTACTACAAATCTGCTATTGTTCCGGGTTCAGTGCTCGATTGTGTTATAGTTTGAATGATTCGGGATCACAATATTCAGGAAACGGCCCAAGGCGCTCTCAGTGATTATTTTTCGGATGGTTCCCGTGTCTTCAAAAACATATAGTCTCATCATCACAATCATCTAAAGGACTCAACTAAAGCAAATGGTCAACCTGTAATAATGGTTGGATAACTGTTAGTATTTCCTTCTTTTTGTCTTTTTTTATTAAACTAGTAGGAATAACATGCATTGCACGTGTGCAGACTTTTTACGTAAATGAAATATAATCATACATTTAAGGTGAAAACATGAAAGTACACAAGTATATTTCATAAGAAAATTGACACATACACATAAAAAAAATAATGATATGAATTCCAAATCTAGTACGTTCAACGGTGCTATAAAAAATAACGAAAAAAGTAGAAATGCTGAAAAAATAATTTCTTAAAAAGGTACTTAGAAATACTGTTACAATAGGTAAATTAATATTTCTGTGTATCTTCAATCCTTCATCTATTCTAATTTTCTTATATTCTGAAGCCATTGAAAAAGTTGCATTGATAATGTGCATCTATTTGTATGTATCTATAGATTTAAGGGTCAACGTCACATCACAAAACAAAAACAGACCTTCAAAGATCTAGGTTGGGTTTGATAATCTCGACCACTGTCATCAAAAGCAGAATGCATGCGTCACAAAACAAGAACAGCATCACAGTAAATAAAGTAAAAAGAAAGCAGCTTTTCTCAGAATAACCAAAATGCTATATGTGAATGCCCCTAATATCCAATATATGGACTTTCTCAATGTTACCTTCATCATCGAACTTATCCCAATTTTCATCCCACTCAGCAGCACCTTCTTGAATGCCCGGTTGCCAGCCTTCATTTACATCAATAAAAGAAAAAATGTAAGCAATATTGGATAAAAATAATAATGACGAGAATATAGAGTTTAAACATCTGAATTAGCTTTACATTTGTGAGATATCTATTTCTAATTTCTCGGCCTTTTTGATGCATGATAGGTCATGCCAACTTAGCTTGAACCCATCAACACAAGAATTTGTTGTCAGGACAATAGTGAAAGACACAAATTTGGAACTTCACATAAAATTTGAAGTGCCTTGCCAGTTTCCAGATGTCAGTAAATTCAAAATCAAAACCTCCGAGAAAATTACCCTCGATTTTGCTTGAAATGAACTACTAATATAAATGGCAATACAATTCCCGTGAGCATCTTTTGATTGCCACTTATGGTATATAGTTGGGTAGAGAGTTAAACAATAAGAGGCACAAAGTATAGCTATATCAAAGGACTAGCAGGGTAGTGCAAATATCAAATGGAAGTTCAACTAATGTGGTTGGTTGGCAGGTAATCCATAACTTTTGCACTGTTCATTCACTGATTTCATCAGCTCCTCCAGTTCAGATTGGATTCTATAGGCATTAACCTGCAAAGACCAGATAGCTGCTATGAGACGAGGACACTTATCTTTGATACAACACAATCAGTATGAAATATAACTGAACACTATCAGGCTGCCATCTTGTTCCATTTTGACAATTGACTGATACAAATCCATTTTCTTCTCCTATAAAATTACAATGTGAAACGATGCATGTAAAAGAACATGACAGCATATCAAAGGATAGAAATTACTGATACATCAGGAGCATCAAAATAGCTAATACATCTCAAACCAGTATCCGGCCAACAGCAGACCAACAAAAAAAAAAAAAAGCACCTGAATATCGCGAGAAGTAGCCCCTTCAATAGATAATTTAGAAGCCACATCACCACTCTGCTTGTATTTCTCTTCATACTTCTTTGCCAATGACTCAACCTGGGATTCAACTTGCTCCCCATTTATCCAAAGCAAACATAATAACATGGAAGATACAGGAAATCCAGAAAGTTAAAGAAGTACCCCAGGTTTGCCCATTGAAATCCTTTCAGTTATCTCATTTAGTCGATTATCGCATCTGCTCTTGTACAAAATCTAAAACAAAGAGGAAATCTATAATTATAATAATCACATTGACTCGAAAATACTTATTGCTAATAGCATGCTGTTCTTCGAAGAGATTGCAAAAAGTCATGGATAAAACATGGTAACCACTTCCACATTATGTTATCTTGATGAGTACAAAAAAGGAGACATGATGAGATTGGTTTTGGATCTAAGATTTTATGTAGGTAATTTAATCTAACCATTAACAATCTAGTAAAGTTAGATTTTTATAGACCACTTTAGGGAGATCAAGATGCTGGCCTAGAAAAGTAGTACTATCTTTAAGACGATAGAGAAGATGAACAGATAAGATTTTCAACTGCACAACTCTAATAACTATCTTCGAGATGACGAGAATAAGACGAAAGGCAATAACCTATCACACGCATCTTTAACAAATTAGTCACATTTCCTCCTAATATAAGCAATTAGTACATTTCCTTAGCCCCTTCCCCGCTCCAAAAGAACAAAAAACCCTTTTTTTGGGTGGAGACAGAAAAGCAAGGAAAAGTAAGAAAAAAAAACACCACAAATGTTATAAACCCACAAAATTTAGCCACGTGAAGATCAAATGATTCTCTTATTCTGATAATAAAAGTGGATTATACAACAGAATTAAGAAGGCAAATCAATAAAAAGTACTCAACAATTGTTGCATCTTGGTTCGGAAGTAGTCAATCTGCTTCCACCTGCAATTTTTAAGACCAACAGTCATTCAAAGGGTCGGGGAAAATTCTGGCGAAAAATCAATTATTTTTTGTGGAATTCAAAATTGTAAAGTCGAAATCTAGTTGATGAAAGACACGAAAATACAACTCAAACACACAACGTTTGCATGAGACAAACTTGTAGGCGTTGAGTACCAAATGTTAATAAAGTAGCATTCTTTAAAGACTAATAACACATGCAAAAAAAGTAACAAGCTCAGACATGGCCACGTCCTGTGCATTCTTCTATTCTAAAGCATATTATCCTAAGCGCAGAATAAAGTTATAACGGATTTGTAATATATATATACATATATATAGATATATATATAAAGCTGGAGGGGATAAAAAAATTGAAGTTGTGTCCATTGTTCAGATGCCAAAATTGCCCTTTAAAAACTTACAATTTACATCTCAGTTACATTTACATTTGATTTCTAAGAGGATATTTGGGATAATTTTTCAAAATTTTCAAACACAGTCTAACTTCCCCATATTTTTACTCCTCTCTCTCTCTTCTCTTTCTCTTTCTACATTTCAGACCTTAATTTTTACCTATTTTTAAAAAATAAACAAAAAACAGATCTCTCACTTCTTCATATTTCTCTTGAACAGGAACTTGCGGATGCTTCTCCAGAATAGGAACTTTGGACTTCTGTGGAGCAGGTTGGATAGCTTCATCAGGAAGAGGACAAGGTGCCTGAGCTGGTGGTCTCCCTCTAGGGGCGATGACTGGCCGTGCAGCAGGTCTCACTTGCAGATGCTGCAAACCTATTCACAGGTAAAAGGTAAAAGAAAGAAAAAGAAATTTAAAGATTACCATGAGAATACGGAGTTGTGTAACTGCAAAAGCTTCGGAGAATGTGTACCAGGAGTTGGCCTCCAGGCTGTGTTGCCATAAGCAGCAGCTTGTCGACCAGAGGCAGGCAAAAGTGCCTCATCTATCATCATACTATTTGGCAGCGTTCTAGGGAGCGGGCGCCCTTCCCGAAACCTTTCCATCAAATATAATGCAATGCAAAATTCTCTTAGAGAAAGCATGCTGTCATTATCTTGATTTGATAAGTCCCACGCCTGCTTCAAGATCTCTGACATCAACAAACACCATCTATCAACCATGGTGCTACCAGCGAGCAAAACTGCTATAGTGAACATGTAATAAGTGTATATACATTGACTTGTTGTACACATCGACTTGTTGCATGAGTTTGATTTATGCAACATATTAGAAAGGCTGAATAAAACATAAACTGGTCCATACTCCAGACACCAAAAGAGGTTCTATTAGTAATTTTACAGTGGTGATAAAAACTTTAGGCACCACTAAGGCACAAAAACTACTTATAGTCAGGAGAGAGAAGAGGGAGGTGGGGCATGATAACCAAAATCACTGAATTCTTGGGTATGGGATTTAATCGAACAGCTTATTAACATATATTACATAAGGCCTTTTCTTAAGATTCTTTCCGAGCTCAGTGATTCTAGATGATCCTAATAAAATTAACTCAGCAAAAGAAGAATATGAATATGATATATATCAAAATTAACCAAATAACATGATGTGAAAGAGGGACTTGCTTCTGCTCAAGAGAAACAAAACCCACATATGCATGAAATAGCTCTTAAGAAACAAAATCCACAAACGCTTTTTGAAAAAGAAGATAGAAAATGACACACCTCGTGGTAGGTCCCAACTTAAAAACAGATTTCGAGCTTCTTCACCAGTAATTTTTCCACCTCTATCGTAGTCCACTTTAACAAAAACCCCATTATACTTCTGAACATCAGTGTGAGTAATTCTTGGCCATGAAACTTGGGACTGCCCATATGCCGAATTTCCTAGTCCAGCAGCAAATCCAGTACCACGGGTACTTAAATTCTGCACTGAAACTTGTTGGTTTCCTTTCATTGTAGACTGGACTTGCTGCTGCTGATTGCCCATCACTTGTTGAGCAAATGGAACCGGAGAAGAACCAAGCAAATTGTGCCTAACAATAGTTTGGGTACCAGTGGAGGCTGGAACAGTAGATGAAACAGGCAAGCCACTTGCAGGAAATGCAGAAACTATGGTGTCATGCTTCGGTGGAGCAGCAGCAACAAACCATCTCCAAAAATTGAGTCAGATGCAAACCCATTCCCAGAAACAGCAAGTAATTTAGAATCCTTAGCTCCTTGGGAAGAAGGCAAAGTTGCATCATGTTGGTTCGGAGCAGAAACTTGCATCAGCCCTGTTGCCACCTGTGGTCTGGGCTGTGCAGAGATATCTAGTGGTGTCCTCCCAAATCCATCTTGTGTTGTGGATGGAGCAATCCCTCTTGCAGATACTTGAGTAGCTTATCCTGCAAGGGCGGGGCAGTACGTGTATCTCCCGAAGTTAAGGAAATGCCGGCGCTTGGAGGATGAGAAGCTGCAACACCTTGCAGTGGGTGCAACGAGGCTGTGGGAGGCGCTGTCCAAGGTGGCCTTCCCATTTGATTTACTTGAGATGGGAAAAATTGTTGACCCATGTTAGCATTTGTAGGTATCTGTGGAGCTGCAACAGCCAATGCTTTGAGATGGTGCGAGAGTGGTAGCCCCAAACTGTGGAACTGGCGAACCTACCCTAGGATTTGGTGGTGGAGCAGGTGTGGCTGCCAGATTGATTAGGGGAGCGGAAATTTTAGCAGAAGCGGGACCAAATAAAGCCGACTTGACAATTTCGGGGGTTAATTCTCGCTTAGATTGTGCCATGGTGACAAGTTTAAGAGCATTATAAAACTCATTTCTTCCAAGGAAACCCGTTTAATGTTGATCAGCGTATGCCCAATCTGTGAAAACAACACAAAGAATGACCCTTCAATGAAATAGAGTTAAAGCAAGAGTGTTATAATTTAAAGCAAAAATCCTTTAAAGACACCATTAGTGCATGAAATCGTATGCAGCAGACAAGACGGACTTCAGTAGTTAAATCAGATGATCATGTATACTAGAAATTCTGGACACATGGAGCTGGTTTCGACATCCTGGACCTTGGAAGATATCTGAATAAGGAGTTTGATCAAATACAACATTATCCTTCTCCATCCCATTATTATCACTTTCCCTGCTACCCCATTCCTGTATATAGCAGACTAGCAGCGGTAAAGTAGAAAGTTGCATATATGGACGGTAACTTTGCATGGGAGGGCCTAGAAATACAAATACATCTTTGGATGTAATCTAATGGTCAATGCAGGTTAACCATAATATCGCTACCTGCTTAAATGTAGAACAAAAAGCAAGTCCTAACGACACTCAATTGGACCTGAATTCTCCTACACAGCTGATGTCATAGTTGGTCAACATTCATTGTATAGGAAGTAAAACATCAATGAATTGGAGCGGTGGGAGCTCTAAAGTGGACCAGACAAAAAATAAGAAATTCAATAGAACTGGAAATTATACCCAATTCACACCCACCTCAAATGAGAAATACCAGCACAATCTAATCATGAGCCAAATGATCAACACGGTTCACAAATTATGTAAATACTCAATGAACTCTCAAAACCCATGGGATTATATCTCAAATGCAACATTGCCCACCATTTAAAAGATAGATGGTTCGCATCAATTCGCTCGAGTAAAACCAAAATTTGGTATCCTATGTCTCTTGATTCAATTAACCTACAATGAAATGTCAAACCTTCCTATAATCCAGTCTCACAACTCCTTAAAGCATTCACGCCAGTGCCCTCAAATGGCTGCCTTTCCTAAACTCTAGGAAATAAACCCAAGGGAACGATCCCACTCGTGGATCAAAATATAGTTCAATCATCGAAAAAATTAAAGAGTTTGCTATAATTGCTCTCCTTGAACTAGGGAAATAATGTTTGTCAACAATTGAATTTTAAATTTAGAGGGTTTGGCTGGGACAGAACCAGTAATCGAAAACGGGGTTAAACTTTGTAGAAGTTGTGAGGCTAAAAAATTGTTTTCGAAGTGGCTAAAGCCACATACAAAAATTTTTACACAAAATTATGACATATTTTGAATGTTTTATAATTATGGGGGTTTGGTGTGTTATCACACCCTCTATTTTAGAGTTTGAGGTAGAGTTTGAGGCATGATTAGAATTTAGGGGTTAAAAATATGGGCACTAATGGCAATTCCCTAATAATACACAATCTAACCCAAATTCTAATTTTGGCTCAGGTATAATCATTCGCCAGCATTGAACAAATAGCCACTACACATCAACGAATTCCACATCTAAGCTACAGATGAAGAATAATTACATCCCACTATCTAAGAAGAAGCCTTTATTCACTAGAATTTCAAATCCTCTTTCACAACCACCAAGTATTAGAAAAACCAAAAGTACGAATGTACCGAAACAGTGAGTATAACAAGAACTTCATAGCCTGATAGAGAACTAAGGCAATTATCGAGTCTATGTGGGATGGGGTCTGCAACCGCTGGCCTACCCCTAGGCAGGGGGTTGAATTGAGATCTCATTTTCCCTTTCGTGAAGAATAATTTATTTGGACAAGACGAATTTATTCGCTCTGCCCATGTGCGTATTGGCACCAATTTTGGGTGCCAAATGCACACCTAGCCGGGATCCTACACACATTAAATATGTCATTAGATTTGTTTTATCAGTGATTTGGGGCATAATACACCTTCCTATCGAATGCTTCATACAATAAAGCTAATCTCACAATTTCCTTCTAACACTATAGTCTCACGAGTATTAACAATACTCAATTTGAAATTTCATTTTACATCATCATTGAACAAATAGTTACTACAGATCAATGAATTCAACATCGGTACTGCAGAAGAGGAATACATACATTTAACAAAACCCAGTTGACTAGAATTTCATATCCTATTACACAGTCACCAAGAATTAGAAACAACAATGAGAACGAACATTGATGGAACTAGGGTCCAATATCCTATGTGCCCTAAGAGATAGAGAGAGAAAAAGAGAGGACCTGAGCAACGACTTGTTTGGGCAAATCAGAGAATGCTCATACTAGTTATACTAAATTTTAGGGTTAAATTTTACAAGATGCTCACAACAGTGTATCTATTAGTAATTAACCCCCTAATAAATAGAGGGTTGCTTACTATTGTTCATCCCCAATACCATTTTTAATTATATAGGGAATTGGGTGTGGGCATTTTGTTTCCAATTTTAGAGCTTGAGATATAGGGAATAAAATTTAAGGAATGCAAATGGATATGCTGGTAGGATTACCCTAAACACTACAGTCTCACGAGAAGTAGAACGCTCAATTTAACGCAAGTTCAAATTTCTCTTTAACCGTAACAGTTGGTCGCCACAGAAATAGTGACTACATAACAATGTATTCAAAATCAGAGATACAGAAACGGTGGACTAGAATTTCATATACTATTTCACAGGCACCGAAAATTAGAAACGCCAAATATACAAATGAATGAAAACAGCTTAGAATTACAATTGCATATCCTATATGTCCTGATTCAATAAGAGAGACAGGGAGAACGAGAGAGAGATGACCTGATAGGGGAGAGCATTGGGTCGGGTCGGGTAATACCCGACCCCCCGAATTTGATTACCCGAATTACCCATTTTAATTTTTTCCCTACCCGAACCTGACCCGAAAAGCTATAATACCGGATTTGGACCCAAACCCGAATTAACCCTAAAACCCGAACCCGAAATATCCAAAATTAAAAAAAAAAATCTGAAATGGCCAAAAAATTGCAGCAGAATAAGCAAAGCAACAGCTCAAAATTTTCAAAATTTCCAAAACAACACAAATAAAACTGCAAAAAAAATAGCATAGAATTAACCTAAACAGCACAAATTTTTCAAAATTTCCAAAACAACACAAAAATTCAAATCAAACAAGAGAGGGACTGAGAGAGAGAGATCGCGACCGCGAACCTGAGAGAGAGAGGGGCGAGAGCCGAGAGAGAGGCTGTGAGGGCGAGTGAACCTGTGTGTGTGAGATGGAGAGGTGTGAGAGAGAGAGGGGGCTGCGAGAAGAGAGAGAGTCACATTTCCTGGGGGAGAGAGTGATAGATATTAGGGCAACGTATGAAATTACACACATGCCCTTAGTACATATATACAATTACTTAAATGCCATTATACATTTTCGGATAATTTGGGTGTTTTAAGATATCTTAATAATAAATCCGAATATAAAACACTCCAAATTTAAAATAAAAATACCCAAATCCAAATCAAATATTTAAATTCGAACCAAATATTTAATTCAAGTATTTTGACTTAGCGAGAACTTGTTTGGGCAAATTAGAGTTCTGGGAGTAGGCGACAGTCTCGGAGTCGGTGATCCGACCTCTCCATCTAAATCTGCTCTCCTGAAGAAAACATCGAACAGTTCTGCCCCCCACTATCTCCTGACTAATATGTATCTATAGCTATATGTGTATGTATATGTATCTATATCCGGTTGATTGGAGATCGAATGAGGGAAGGGTATTGGTGAGATTGAACAGCAGTCTTGTCGGGTTATGAATGCGGGAGAGTGGGAGAAAGAGGGTCTGTGTTGCCAACGGTTCGCATACATATCCTATTTAAAATCCCCAATCTTAGGATTTTATTCAGATTAACAATCCATTGTTATGATAAAGCAATAAAAAAAAAAGATACCCAATTTGGTTATTAACTATAGGAATAATAATTTGTTTTAAAAATATAGTAATTTT